>VZTV01036461.1:0-25358 GCA_013400875.1 Anhinga rufa
CTCCATCCTGGGAGGTTTTCAAGCCCCAAAGGGATAAAACCCTGGGCTACCTGGTCTGATCTTAGTGCTGATGCTGCTGCTGTAAGCAGCAGGCGGGACTGAAGACTGACTTCAGGGGTCCCATGGGCTCCCCTCCCACCAACAGGCTCCTTCCCACGGCAGCAGCATCAGACCCTTGTGCCCAGGTCGCTGGGGATGAGCTCGGTGGCTGCTGAGTCACTGGGAAGAGGAAGGTTTCCCCTTATAACACACAAGCTGCCCCAGCACGTCAAGAGCAGCACCAAGTCGGAGTGATGAGTGGGGCCTGCAGCTCGCCCATCCCACTGCCTGAAGAATATTTTGGGCAATGGAGAGGTTTTTCTGCCCTCTGGCACTCCGCTTATTAACGGCTCAGGCTGCTCAATTGATTTTATTGACGGGTAATGCATGCCCCAGTTAACTTATTGGGAGCAGCAGCAAAAATAAAGCAATAAAAATAACCCCGTGCTCCATGTCACGGAAACGTGCTGGATTATTTCCATTGCTGTGGTGGTGTGATTTCTGGATGAAGGAGACCCCTGGCTCATGCTCCCCCCACGGGGGCAGTTCCCTCAGCCAGACCACTGGGCTAATGGTCACCTGGGGGGTCTTCCTGGGGTTTTGTCCCTGGGGACCCTTATCCTCCCCAGCCCGGCTCTTCGGATGACTTCCCTTAGCCAGTAGATGCTGAGGCAGGACCTGCCCAAACCTGCTGTGAATGTAGAGGAAAGTATAGACAGGGCTTTGCTGCCTGCCCCATAAACAACCTGGAGGTGATGCTCCTGATCGTTTTGTTCCCTCGAACCCAAACCATGTTTTATTTGTCTCTGAAATTTGCTTTTCCTGGATGGGAAGCAGCCATCGGGTGTCCTTCCTCCGCGCTGTGCCTAACCTCTGCTGTGTCCTGGTCTGCAGGCTCGTGCTGCGGACCCCCAGTTTCCACCCCATGCTCAGCATGCCCTTTTCTGGTGCAACCGGACCCTCCGAGGAATCGCTCTGGAGCTCAAGGCCAGCCTGCAGGGTAAGGTAAGGCGAGCTCAGTCCCTTTCCAAATCCTGGGTGGTCTTTGCAACTGCACTGGGGTCTCCCTTGGGCTATAAAACACCTGCAGGGGGGACATGGTTGGGCTCTGCAGGCAGAGGTACTGCTGCACTGCAGGGACCTGGCTCCACCTGAGGGGCAATGCTGCGGTGTGAGCAAAAAAGGGAAGGGGTTTTTGCTCCCTGCACAATGCAATCCTGCTAGCAGGGCTTCTGAGAGAGGTGTGCTGGGGCCTCTCTCTGCAAAGGGGCCAGTGCAGTTCTGCACCCGTGCAGGTCTCACGTCCTGCCGCCTCTGCCCTCCTTGCACTCGGCTGCCCGCTTTCTGCCACGCTGGTCACAGGGTTCCATTAAAACCAGCTAAAGAGCTAAGCTGGGAAGTGCATAGACAGGGTAATTTTCATCAGCCGCTCTGCTTTTATTACTAAAATAGATCTGCTTTGGCCTGGGGCCATTGTGTTGTCCCAGGCATTGACTATTGCAAATGGATGGCGGGGCAACATTTTCCATTAGCGAAGAGGAGGACATGTGACTCCGAGTGAGAAGACAGCTCCATAAAGCACAAATGTTGTAGTGAAAGACAAACCCACCTCTCTTCTCCCCTTTTCCTTTTGTTTTCTGCACCTAAAACCATGGGAGAGACCGGCCAGAACAGCACCCTATACCTGTGACAAGATGGTGCCCTTTGCATAAGGGGACGGAGGGTTTCTCAGAGGAGCTGCAGGTGACCCAGTAAGGGGCAACAAGGGTAGAACATGCCCAAAAACCTGTGAGGAGGCTTGTCCAAGGTCACTGGCAATGCGGTGGGTACCGGTTGTGCCTGGCCTTAAGCACGTGTCATCTGAAGTCTCTGCTGTCACTGTCTGTGGCTCCTGTGTGCTATGGGCAGCCTCTCACAAACGCATCCATCTGTAGAGGGGTTTTTGGGGAGGTGGAGGGTGGCTTTGGCTTTCCCACTGGTACCTTGGGGGCCACGAGCTGAAGGAAGGGTGCATTTGGCAGTGCATCCCGGGAGGGTTCTGCCTCTTCTCTGCTCTTCCCTGAGCATGGCAGGTCTTGGGGAGGGTCTCCCCATAGCCAACTCTAGGAAAACCGGGGCATGGACTTGCTGGGGGCACTGAGTGTCCAGCCTGGGACCAAGTCCCCAAACTGTCCTCCCACAAGCGCTCATAACCCCAATCTGTCCATCAAGTGCATTTTTTTTTCTCTAGCTTTAGTGAAGACACTTTTCTGCAATAAGTGGTTATTAAAGCATCATTTGGATGAACATCATGACATACTGTAGCTCCCACCTCCCTCCAGGAAGGTCTCTGACCTCATTTTTCTGCCTTCCCACGCTCCCTGCCCAACATCCCATCCCTTCTCCCAGGCCTGTGCCCTGGCCCCTCTCCTACATCCACAGGCGGGAGAGGAGCCTGGTGCCCAGCTCTGTGCAAGGCAGCAGCTTCTGGCTTAAAATGCAAAGCAAGGTGTGGTTTTAATTTTAAATGCTAAGCCCCCTTCAAGGCTGTGTCTGGGACCTCTTGCCCCGTGGGATTTCATTCTTTGAACTCAGGGCTGACCCTGTGGGTGCAGTACCATGACTATGTTATAGAAAAACTTACTGGTGTGAGGGACAGCTGGAAGAGGACTCTGGTTTTGGAGACCACTTGGCACTGGGAAACTGCTCCTGCTTCATCTTGCATCCAGGCAATGCGACGAGTGGTCACTGCTGATGCTGGGGGCTGGAGATGCTGTGGGGCAAGCAAGGTGCTCAGGTGGGAAGTGTCCATGCTGGCAAGGGGAAAAGCTAGCCAGGGTGCCATGTGAGGCTGCCTGGTGGTGGCGGGACATGCCTGCCAGTGGCAAACTATTTTCCAGTTTGACCCTTCTGCTTAATCTGAACTTGAAGGTGAACGAGCAAAGCTAGCGGCATCGATCCGGGATGCGGCTGCTAAGTGCCGTGCCCTGCGGAGAGCTCGGCCCCCAGCGTCAGGCCCCTCTCTCACCATTTTTTCCCTGCCTCCCCTTCACGCCTTTCCAAAGCGATCAGTCAGAGTGGGGCCTGGCACGGCACCCCACGCCGCCGACCTTGCTGGGGGCCAGGGGGACGCCATATAGGTGCCTGCAGAGAGCTGCCCCGTTGTCTGATGGGCTTCTCCCAGCCGCGGCCACCTCTCCGCCACCGGTAAGCCTGGCGTCTGCCTGCCATCAGCTCGGGGGTACGGGGAGGCACATGCTAAAGGAAAAGGCATTGGTACTAATGAAACCCATGCTGTGTGCCAAGAGGCATGTTTCTCATAGGTAATGAAGTTGTCTGCCGAGCCAAATGCCGATTCTCCCGACTCAAGGGGTCTGATGTCCTAACAAGCAGCGGTGCGTTGATGGTGTTTAATTCGGGCTTGGCTTGCAGAGCAAAATGTAACTTGAAGCATCTCCGTGCTGCTCTTAAGTCTTTAGATAAAATGACATATGAACTGGCAAATTGTATTTCTTTGAGCCGTTGGGAAACAAAACCTGACCGTAGGTTGGAAACCTAGAACTTGCCTTGGCTAATATGTAGAAAGCTCTTTTTTTAGGGAAAGAAAGATGATGCACCTTCCCTCAATATCTTCTGTGCTTTGGCCACAGATTTTCCACAGCTGAAAATAACAAACCATTTTAATCTAAGTATTGCTTGTTCTGATCTTTTAATCCAGCTTGCTTTCTATCGGCAGAGTGGCCTAAAATGATTTCTCTGCCTGCCTCTCTATTATATAATTATTCAGAAGATTACTCAGGAGCCAGATTTAGCCGGGCATCACTGGGGAAGGATGAGGGGTCTGTGAACAGGGAGCTGCAGGGCTGGAAGCTGGGGGGCTTTCTTCTCTCCCATTGCATGTTAGCCATCACAAAACGTGGGAGGGGAAAGCTGAGTGCTTTTGGCTGTGTCTGTAGTGTATGTAGAGTCTGTAGAGCATGGCGTGTTTCTCCCTTGGCTTGTATTTGTTGGAATAAAATGCTCCATCGTCTGGCTGGTGGCTGGAGAAGTGTGACCCTCTGAGCCAGAGAGGATTTCAGGTGAATCCCTGCACTTCTCTATACCATTTTGGGCATTTTATGGCTGTACTTCTGTCTTTGATAATAGCATGGTGAGGCAGTCTGGCCTCAGGAAGGACCTGCTTCTGATGCCTCCAGTCCCTGTGTGCGGGGGAACAGCTGTGATGGAGAACCAGCAGCCAGGCTGAGTTCCGGGTCAGGATGTGGTGGTGATGCCAAGAAGGCATGGAGGTGGTCAGAGCGGTGCTTTCTCACAAAAGCCTAACCTCCCAGTGGTCCCAACACCCTTTCTCCCTCTCTCTCTCTCTCTCTCAATCTCTCTTGCCAGAGCCCAGCTCCGCAATTGAAAACGTCCAGTGATTTTTCCCACACGAAAGGTGCCAGCACTAAAAGCTCTTGCTGGTCCTCACCGTCCCTTGGCAGCCCTTTCACAGCCACAGCAACACTGGGGCTCAGTCAAGTCAGACGCTGGGAGCTGCAGCTTGTCTCGCCTTGCTCCACGGGGCCTCGGGGACCCTTCTGGGGCAGAACATCCCCAGAATTGTGCTGCGTTTTAGATTTGGCGAGTGTCTGTGGGGGGACACTTTGAAATGTCCTTTGAGCCTGGTGTGGCCACGCAGGGGTGGGAGGAGGCGATGCCCCGTGCCACGCTCCCTCCACTGCATTTGGTCTTTCTTCCAAGAAAGCTATTTCAGCGGACCCTCTGCCTTTGGAGGCAGACTTGCATCCAAAAGCAGGAGACTTGTTGTCGCTCGTAGCAGTTGGTTGCTGCAACCACTGTGCATTAGCCGAGAGGGCAGCGGAGGACGGGATCACCCTGGGGGGTTCAGAAGCAATGCGGGGGCATGGGATAATCTTTTTTTTTAGTGATGGAGCAGTTGTAACACATCCCCTTCCTCCAAGGCTTGGGGAGCCAGCTGAGCTCTGGGGTCTGCAGTCAGGGCTTCAGTCTGGTCCTTCCCTCCGCTGCTGTCTGCCGCTGAGATGGATGGTTTAGCACAGCCCATCACCAGCAGCCAAATGTGTGCTGCTGTACTCCCTCCTCTCCCTCCCAGAGGCTCTGTCCCTGGAGTGGGTGGGCAGGCACCGCTCTGCCGGTACCCTGGTAAAGCATCTCCAAATTTCCCCATGTGCACAGGCAGCGCCCTGGTGCTCGTCTCGTACTCGAGCTCCTTTCTCCTTCATGTTGAAAGCGTTGGCTGGTTCGCCCTCATTGCCTCAAGGCAACCCAATTTGCTCAGTGGCCTTTAAAAAAATAATAATAATAAAAAAAAAAAATCAAAGCCCACTGAAATGACAAGAACATCAGCGGTGGGTGCATCCCCCTTTCCAGCAAACCGAGGGATTTGGGAGAAAATGGGTCACGTGTTCTTCATCCCATGCCACGTGGTGGCTCTCCCAGGGCCAATGAGGTTTGGAGCCCTCTGCGCCGTACGGTGAAAAAAATCACTGGGATTTTTTTTCCCCCTGTAGCATTTTTCATCCTTTCCAAACGTGAAAAGACTGGCCATCTGTCCGGACCCCCCTCACGCCAAATCGGCACTAAAGCGGCTCTTTGGGGAAGGTAAGAAGATTTAAAAGGTTGTGTTGGTGGAAGACCACCTGCCGCGTGCAACTTTTCCCACTGATGAAAATCAGGGAAGAATCATGAAATGAGTCGGGTCTGGGGCTCCAGTTTGGGTTAAAAGAGCTTTGGATGCTTAAGAGCCGTCTTAAATGAATCTCTTGTAGGGGAAATTTAAGTCTGTGATGGAGGGAGGTGGGATTATGGGAGAAATAGGTGCGTGAGCAAGGGGGTTACCTTAAGTTAGCGGCTGCTCCTCAAATCTCTCCTGTAAAATATTTGCAAAAATATTTTTTCAAATTGTTTTGCAAATTTTTTTTGGTGAAATTGTTCTGAAAAATATTTTTGCAAAATTGTCATTCTTTGTTACAGTGTGCGCTTTATTTTGATAAAATCCAGTTTTACCTGTGTCTCTTGGCTAATGCCAAAGATTGTATCCCTGGGTAGGGAAGCATCCATCTCTGCGTTAAGCAGAATATTCAGCCATTCCTAATTTGTGTGATTTACAGTACAGGCTTTGGGCAGTGTGGTTTATGTATGCGCTCAGAGTGGGAATAGCACAAATCAAATTGCCTTAAAGAAATTGATAGCAAAATAACATAGATGTTAATAACGTCTTAGTCTGACAACATAATAAAAGCCCCAACCCTATTTGATTTAATTTTTACCTTTTGGTTCTATTTCCATTAATTTTTTTCCTTGCGCTGAGGAAATTTGATTTGGAGAGAGGAGTACCTTTTATTATGAGGCTTGCTTTGTTTTCTTTTCAGTTTGCCTTCAGATAACCATTTTATTCAGGGTGGCTGAATTCTTCCCGATACTGTCGCGTTTCTGTTGCGCTTTCTTTGGTTACACCATTGCTTTATAAGTCGAAAAGTGAAATATTAGTTGCAAAGGTTATAGAAGCTGTTGAAATCAATCCCAAAATATCATCTCCTTATTATAAAGGGAAAATGTTCTCGGACATGTTTTTCTTGTAATCTGAGTTTTCTGGGATAATGTAATTTTAATATGAATCATATTAGAAAATCTTATTTTATTAGTTGGAAGTCACGTCCTGCTTAAAAATAAACCAGAAACAGTGGATCAAGGGTGTTGTGTTTAAATTGCCATAAAATGATTGACCTTTGTTTTGACAGATGCAAAGACAGATGCTAGCCTGCATTTTGATACGGAAACCAAACACTGAAAAATGGCAGTTTTTCCCAATATCTGAGGTTTTGCTTTTAATACAGAATTCGAAAATAATTCAGTAATATTTCTGAAGCTCTTAATCTCAGATTTCCCCCTCTTTTATGGATTAATTTATATCAACATATTTAGTATTCTCAGATACAAAAGCAAGTTTGAAATCCTTTCTTCCTGAGAAATAACTGTAAAAAATGTTCTTTTAATCTTGCTGAATTAAGAAGACATTTCTTTCTGAAGAAAACCGATCATTTCAGGGTGGGGAAAAAGGGCTACTGATCCAGACCAAGGGAAAAAAAAAAACCCTCTTTAAGTGGTTTCAACATTATTTTAATGTTCACACTGCAATAGGTGCAAATTCTGCCTTCAAAATGCGTTAGAGAAGCTGTGGAATTTTAGTGCAAAGGATGAGAAAATATGAATCCTGTCAGAATCAGTGGCATGGGTTGTGCAGAGTGGACCCAGCAAACCGCCTCCGCGGTGGCCAGCACCGAACTGAGGTGCAAGCGGAGGGGTCCTGGGTGCCTGCATGGGGAGATGCTCGCCACCTTGCAGGATGCTCTTCTGGGTAACTACCAACGATGCTTTTACCCTCTGTGCTTTGGTGGCCCCAGGACCGCTTTTCTCAGGAGATCATTAATTTTTTTCCTCCAAGCTGCACGCCCGCTTGGGCAACGGGCATTGCCTGTGCGGCAAGGGGAGCGGGCACCTTGCTGGTGGCACGGTGCACGGGGACGAGCTTGATCCCACCGGCAGTGGGGCGCTTGCAGCCTCGTCTCTGATCTGTAGCAAAGCGACGCGTCTGCTTTTGGAGAAGCAGAGGATGCTTTCCCGGCCCTGGGACATGCCGCACAGGGTGGCACCTCCGGCACGGAATCCCCTTTCCTGCAGTGCGAGGGTGGGTGGCAGCCTGCGTGGCTTGAGTTTGCCAGGCCTCTGCAGCTGCTTTTTGGCCAGCTGAAATGGAAAGTGAATTTAAATGCTTCCCCAGCGGGTGAGAGCTGTCTCCACCCCTGTAGTGAGTTTTTTTCAGCATCTCGCTAAATGCATCCGTCCTGGTGCTGTGATTGCGCACACACGTATATCTGGTTTCATGTCTTTATTTTATTCAGACTTTGCTAAATGAGCTGGTAGCATGCAGCGGGTGCCAGTGCAGGGCACCCCACTGACACCAGACCTGCTCCACCCCACAGATGCACTGTCCGCTGGAGCTGCTGGGGTACCACCCGCCTGCGGCAGAGGCAGCTTGGGGTGTTGGTGGTCCATCCTGCCCTGGATTTCGGCAGGGACTCGCAGCCCCCCAGG
This sequence comes from Anhinga rufa, assembly GCA_013400875.1. Classification (NCBI taxonomy): domain Eukaryota; kingdom Metazoa; phylum Chordata; class Aves; order Suliformes; family Anhingidae; genus Anhinga; species Anhinga rufa. The sequence continues at coordinate 8,134 of VZTV01036461.1, forward strand.
GATGGGACCGCTGCGGAGGCCATGCCCTTGCAGCCAGGGCCGGATTTGGGAACAGGTGTGGTCGTGGCCCCTTCCCCAGCAGCCCTGATTCCCAGCCAAGCAAATTCACTGATTCCCTCACCGGTGCATTTTGCTCAGTGTTTAGACCCGAGGTTACAGAGGACCTACCACGGGGAGAAGGAGAGAGGAGAAGGCAGCTCTCCTTGATTTTAATCGGGGTTGAGGTTTAGCTGAAGTGAAAACAGATCGGGAGTGACAGTTTTGGAGCCTGCTGTCAGGGTCTGAGCGCGGTGTGGCGGCGATCCACCCCCGGCCGCCGAGGGCCCCCGTCCTCCTCCTCCTCACTGGCTGAACCCGGGGAGAGCCACCACCACCAAGCGTGGGACAGAGGCCGTGCAGCCCAGCTCCACCACCGGCACGGCCGCCAGCTGGCTTTGTCACACGCCGCCTCCGCACCCTCCTTCCTCGCGGTGCTTTTGGCTGGGGGCAGCGTCAGGCAGGACATGGCCTTGCGGTGGCCACCGAGTGCGTGCTCACCCCCGCCTTCTCCAGCCCTGTGCGAATGGATGCTTGAAAACGGAAGGATGGAGTTAGCGCTGCCTCCCGACCGACCTGCTCCCGACCAGGTGATGCTGGGTTGCTTCTGCAGGGCAGAAAGAGGCCCCAAGGGTCTCCCTTCCCATGTCTCCCATCAGCCTCCCATTCCCAAAGAGCATCTCTGGCTGGAGTGAAAGTCATGGGTTTAGGCTTGTGGAGAAGCGTCACAAGCAAAGCACTGGGGATCCAGCCCTGAGCCTGGAGGAGCTGGGATTTATGGGGTCAGGCTGGTAATGGCTCCCCCATCGGTCTCACTTGGTCCCCGCACATTTTTCCTAAATGTGGAGGGGACCAGCAGAATGATGCTGTGGGGGGAAACATGAAGACCTGCCTGTTCCCCCATCCCCAGTCCCTCAGGAGAGGCTAGGAACTGCCCCCGGTGCTTTGAGAAATTTGGTGGCATTCACAAGAATAGCCCCAAACCCCTCATCTTTCATCCCGCACATCCTGGCATTGGGCTGCCATCTGCTTTCCCTTTTTTTTTTTTTTTTAAATAAATCATCAGCTAATCAGTTGGTTTTTGTAGAGACTGAGCATGGTCAAAATAACATGTTCCTTGTCCATCTCGACCTGGCACCTCCTGTTTGTCCTCTCGTGCTCTGGGTCAGTCTGTCTGTCCACCGGCACCTGGACAGACCCCTCCAGGGCAGCCCATGCGCTGCAAGCCTTGTCTCTGTTTCCAGGGATTAGAGAGAGAGAAATGGAGATGGGACGAGATGAGGCAGTAGATTGCTTTGCTCTCAGGATGAAGAGATTTGTGGACTGCCCCCAGATCAGAAGATTGAAACCGGAGGGAAATTACTGGGATGATGCTGCCTGCGGGATTAAAGCCAGGGCAGCCAGCAGGCTCTGGAGGAGTGGAATGAGGGGGGTCATGGATGGGGGAGCTGCGGGATGCCTGCTGCTGCCAGCTGCGGGGAAATGCTCCTGGTTGCATCCTCATCTGTTTCGGAGGACGCACTGGAAGTGGATACCCCTCGGCCCCAGCTCTCCAGGGTGCCTGAAAAGGCATGCAGGGTGATGGATGAAGGTGGAGAGAGGGGTAAGGGGACAGGAGGCCCTGATGATGAAGAATAATAGTGTGGGGGTGGGGTGGGAGGGGGGGGTTGGTGCCTGCTCTGCAGGTGTTGCAGTCACACATGCATCCGTGCAGCGGTGGCATAGAAACAGGATGGGCAAAAGTCTTGTGCTGGTTAAGTCCATTCAGCCCTTTTAGCTAAGAGTTACCGCCTTGAGGTTATGGTTAAGGCTGCGCAGTCTCTGGCATGGCAGTGAGATAAACATGGCCTGTTGCTTTCTGCTTTCCTGAGGCCCTGGAGGGGCTCACCTCTCAGCTGCACCTCCAAAGGATGTGTGCCTGGAGCTCTTTGCAGAGCTGTGCCCTCTCATTTCCAGGCTGCTGGAGGACAAGCTGCTTGTCCTCCAAGGTCCACACAGCTTCCCGTGGTCTCTCCTCCTTCATGAGCAGATGGCATGGACCTGTGGCCATGAGCATCGTTTTTGGGGTGTCCTTTGGCCTTCCCATGAAAAAATGGCATGTAAAAACTGGCACATAGGAGACTGCTATCTGATTGTCTCACCCCTCGATCTCCAGAGGGGTGCATTTCCAACGCTGGCTGTGCTGGCATCCTTTGGGCAGGACGTGGGTCCTTCAGAGCTGGTCCATGGCCCTGGCAGAGCATCCCTGGGGCATCTGTCGAGGCATCTCCCAGTGCGAGGTGGTGTCTTCTGGCTCCCATTCCTTAGCCTCTGGCGAGGGCAAAAAAAGCTAAATTGGGTGCGTCCCTGAAGCATGACCGACCCTGGGCATAGCTCAGTGTCAAGGTTATAACTGCAGTTGTCCAGCAGAGATGAGCTTTATTTGCAAGTATGCAAATGTTTGTAAGATTTAAACGACGATGACTGGCAGAATGACATTGTCACCAACAGTACATGGCTGCGGGGAAGCTCTTTTCCAGTACCTGACCTGGATCTTCTTTGCTGCAGTTTAAGCCCCTCATTCAAGACTGTTGCCCTGTCTCCCCTTCCCTGTCCTGAAGAGCCTTGGTTCCTCCAAGCCCTTCCCTGTGGGACGTGTTTGATGGCCCCAGAGATCTGGGGTTGCTCTCTGCTGGCTTGATCTGTCATGAAGACCAACCTCGTCATCCTTGGTTTCCTTCTGCAGATCTTGAGCTTGCAAGTTGAGTTGTTGTTCCCAGCCCTTTTCAGGTGGATGGGGTCCTCTGTTTCTGTGCACTTAATTGCACACAGCCAAGCTCAGTACTTTGCCTTGCTGAACTGTGTCTCATTTTCTCCCCTTTGCCAAGCTTGCTTTGGCTTCTTGCCCTCCTCTCCAATATATTGGCTTCCCCCACTTGGGTAGTCACCTGGCAGTTTAACGGGAGTGCCACTGGTAAATATTTTAGAGGGGTTTAGAGCATTTCCCAGCCATCTTCAAATGGTTTCATCTGCTCCAGGCTTCCCTGGCTCTTTAAGGACAATGCCACTTAGGACAGTATGAACGGCCTTGTTACTGCCACCCCTGTACTACCAGTTCAGGCATACCTCCCCTCTATGAAGACTCATTTTAGGGGGTGTTTATTGCTGGTGCTTGCAGAAGTGCTGGATGAGCTGCCCTGGCTCCCTTCACATCACATGAGTTTCTCCAGCCTCCGGTGGCTCAGTCCAGCCACCCTCTGCAGCACTGCTAGGGGGGTTTCTCCATGTCTCACCGCATGTTCAGGGGTTCAGATATGGAGCGTGGCACTGAAGCAGTCATCTTCCTGGCCTTCACAGTGCAAGGCGGTGCCATTTTAGCTAATTCGGGAAAGCTTTGGGGGTTTTTTCTGTCTCTTGGTTGCTGCTGCAGAATTCACCGTGCTCTGCAGTGCTGAGCCTTGTGGCAGGGTCTGGGCTGGGGGTGCAATGCAGTGCTGCTGGCTCTTCCTTCCTGAGACAACCAGGGCACCTGTGCTGAGTGGAGACCGAGCCAACACTTGGTCCTCGCTGGTCCATCAGCAGCTCCTTTGGGGCCCTCGCTCCCAGCTTCTCCAAAAAGTTGGCTTGGGCATGGAGGAACAGCCAGTATTTCAGGAAAAACTGTGATGGATCATTTTTATCTCTTCTTTAATCTGCTGGCAGACCAAAAAGCTGTGATGGAGGAGACAGAGTGACCTTCCTTATCCCAGGAAATGTTATTTTCTCAGCGCACAGAGTCTGGAGTCCACCCAGCCCTTGCTAAAGGATCACAGACATCTGAGGATGCTCTTGGTCACTGAGTTGTAATGGGCCCGAGTAGTGCAAAGAGCATTGACCCTCATTATCTAATGGGTCAAAATCTCTGATGTACTTAAGCAGTTTGACATTCACTGAAAATGCTATTTTTATTGGCAAATTGTTCCAAAAGTAACTAACAGGGTGAGTTGGAAGTGGCTGAATTAAAGTGCGTTGTTCTGACTCACCCACTCACCCCAGCCTTCCAAAAGCAGCTTTAATTCACCACAAAATTGAACAAATTCAGTGAAGACCCATTATTATTCCAAGCAGAGTTGTCTCAGATTGTAAAGAAGGTGGTTTAACAGGTTCAAGTCACCGATTTTGCTCAGGTTCCCAAAATCAGTGAGCCCTGAAACCACCCCAGACAGGGTTTACTGGGTTGCACAAGGGCATCTAATAGCCTGTTCCCACTAAATTGAATTTCCCTCACTGTTGTGAGTCCAACCTCTGCCTGTAATGCAGCAGAAGCTTGTGAATGAATGGAAATTCTGCATCCTATAGATCTCTGAAGATATATGTCTCATGTTCGGCTACCTAAATTTTCCCTAAACCTGGTAACTAACATAAGCCTTCAGGTTTTCTATCTTCTGCAGATGCATCAGGGCAAGAGGTAGGTGCTATCATCCTGCTGGCCTGTGGCGTGGGATGAAGTTATTGCGTGCAAGACCTTCATCCTGGGGTGATCGGTAGGGATAAACTGCAGTTTCATTTGCTAGCGTTCACATAGAAGATTGTGATAACAGCACTGCCATTGCGACAAAACCAGTTGTTCTCCTCCGACCAGGCTTGCTGTAGAGACGGTGGAGACTAACGTCATCTGACATGTGGGGCCTGATTCTGATTTCACATGTGATTGCACATCCGTGCACCAGCCGTGCCAGGGTTGCACTTCTGTGGGTGGCTGCTGCTGGTCTTGGTTAACTGTTGAGGTGCAGTAGGCTGCGATGAACCACATGGTGCTCAGCAGATGAGCAGGGACTCTTACTGGACATCCCTCCCTGAGTTTTCAGTGTCCATAGGCTGGATCAGGGGTTTCTTCTACTCTTTGTTGTAGAGACTTGCCAGCTTTCCTTGCCCGCTGGGTCGGGTCTGTGCTGGAGGTATGTGATGCTGCATTTCTATTCCTCTTGGTTCCTCCATCAGGTCAGAAATTGCTCTGAAATGGGTGAAACCCCACTGAAAACCTATAAATGTTAGGTGGGTTCAGCAGAGGCAAATAAGGCTGGTACAGTCAACACCCAAAGAAGGATGCACAGCCTGATATCAGCTTGTGGGTGCACCAGATGAAGTAGAAACACAGGAAAGCAGCAGGGAATTCCCTGGAGGGGAGAGCAGGCTTAGCACAGCTTTGGGCTGGTCTGAGAGCAGAGGTGTGCATTTGGTTGGCATGTGGCTGAGCCCACCATGGTGTGACAGAGCTGGCGCTATGGGTCATCATACCAGTTGCTCCTGAACTCTAGCTAATACCAATATCTAGAGCCAATAACTCTCCCTGACGCGTCCCCCGCAGTGTAAAAAACCGACCCTGCTCTCTAGAGGGCAAAGGATCTGGGGAGAAAACCATGCTGATGTGAAGGGTGGAAGGAAATGATTGTTTAGAAATAGAGCAGAGCTCCCAAGAGTTGCAGCCAGCAAAGAGGTTGGTGGGAGAAGCAGGAGTTAGAAGACCACCTGAGTCATGCAGGTAGCAAACAAGGCAGGAGGAAAGGTTGCTCTGATGGTCCTGGGACTGAATCTGTGGGCAGAGGAGACAGCAAAGCAGAAAGGGAATGGAGGGAGCAGAGGGTCCAGAGGAATGTGCATTTGCACCCCGGCAATAGTAATTGGGGTAATTGGTGTAGAGGTGAGTGAGGCTGGAAGAGCCCCGTGGTGCACACGAGCAAGGAAGGGAAGGTGGGTTATAATCGCTCATCAACAGCCAACGAGTGACATCCTGGGCCATGAGCGGAGACATCTCACCTGGAGGAGAGCAGGGAAATGGGAGCAGGTGACCAAGAACGAAGCCTCCAGAGATGCCTGCTGTGAGGGCAAGAGCAGAGACATTTGTCTCCCGTGATGGCTGGAAAGATCAAGGGCAGGTGAGAAGCAGGGGTATGCTGCTGGCTGATATACCAAGGTAGCATGGGACGTCTTGGTTTTGGTTTTTTGGTTAGAGATATCTAAAATATTTCCACTGAAGCTGGAGAGTAAGCAGAGGAAACATCAACCAAAATTACTACAATCTGTGGAAAATGGCAGCAGCTGGAAATGCAGCTTTATTGCAAAATGGCATTTGGTGTCACTCATGTAGGTGGTGCTACTGTCCTCACACAGCTTCATCTTTTGACAGCCGAAGCCTGCCGGTGGCTGATGTGTTTCCATTTGGAGCCTGGGTTTAAGGGAATGCTTGACTTTGGTTTTCTGCCATAGCGTTTTTTCTCCTTCCACCCTTGTCCTGACCTGGTCAGACTGCATTGTCGTCATAATCCTGAGCTGGCTGCATTGTGGTGCTTCCCAGCCACTAAAACGCAATGCTGAAAATCACCGGATTAGGTTTTAATGGCAGGATCAAGCCGCTGGGAGATGAGTGGGGAGAAAGCTCCTGCTTACGCAGGTGGACAGGCAGTGCTCCTTGGGAAAGCATGCTAGAAAACATAAAATATCGGAAAAGCAGCTTCTTTCTTGGCTTCCTCTGCTTTTCTCTACATTTATCCCACCTTTCATTTTCCAAGGGTCAGAAAATGCTGGCCTGAGTTTTGTGAAGGGGCTACTGAGAGGGCAGAGGTGTTTAAACATTTCCTTCCCCGCAATGGAAAATGTTGTCTTGAGTGATGGACTTTCTGGCCAAGATATTAATCCCCAACATGAAAGTCTGCCAACCACATCAGAAATCTGAGCCATGTTGTAGCATATTGCCTTGTGCTGAAGGACACCGAAGCTTCGTGGTTGTATTTAACACTTGGCTGGTGGGGCTCCTGAAGCACCAAAGAGCCTGGGAGGTGCATTGGATGTTTTTCAGGGTGGCATTGCCATTGAGCAACTGCCCAGATGCTCCAGGGTAGGGTTGCGGGGTGGTCCTCTAGGCAGGTGGCACAGCATCCCTGTAGAGACCGGTGTCGCAGCCACCCTGCGTTTTACCTGCATGGGTTGGCAAGGGCTCTTGGTCAACAGAGCTCCAAGGTGTTGGAGTTTATCAGCCTGCACTGACCAAACCTGTAAAGAAAGGGTAATTTTCTGGAGGCCGTGTGATGGGCGAGGGGGATGAAGACTTTATTCCTTGAGTTTGCTTAGCAGTGCCTGTGAACTTCCCATCCAAGCCTTTCAGGGAGAGAGTGGGTTATGCCTGTGGGACATTTTTGTACCGAGTTGTCCTCTCTATTTTCAGACAGCTTGAACAAAACATTGCTGTCCCCCCCAACAAATACCTAGGTAAAGCAATGAAATTTGATCTTCGTAATGCTGTTGAGAATATTCCATGACAAGATCTACCAAATAAGCTCCACCTTGTGTGTCTGTCTTCTGTCAGGACTGTCCATCCCAGAGGCACTAAGGTAACTTTAATGCAGATAAGAGACACCCTTCCTTTGGAGTTGGGGTCCGCAATGCTAATTCCAAGACAAGAACAGTTTTGTGATGGAGGTCATTTATGAGAGCCTCAACCACCTTCTCCAAAATGCAGGCTGCTGCTGCCACGCAGCGGGGGCTGTCCTGGGGGAACTGCTTCCCCAAGTACCGGCAGCAGATGCCTTGGCTCTCTGCTGGGCGTTTGCAGAGGAGTTGTAGGCAGTGTTTGCCGGAGCTGCACCGCAGGACCCGCTCACGCGTGGTTAACGTGCTTGGGGAGCCCAAGTGGATTCATGGGAGGAGGAAGAAGAGGAGGAGGAGAGCTGGAATTAGCAAGCATGGAGCCAGCAATGTCTCCTAGCCCCTGCAGGGACACCGGCTCTGCCTGAGCTCAGTCGTGCCCACTGCTATTGCCTGTCGGGAGGTGGCTGCGGGGATCCCAGCATGCACTTTTCCAGCTCCCATTTGGAAACCAGGCTGGAGAACAAAGTCCAGCCCAGAGCTCACTCTCCCTCCCCCTATTCTGCTTGACGTGCCATATCCCATGTGGGAGATGATCATGGTATTAAGTTAATTTAATACATGGTGTTCAGAATTCCCCTAATTAGAAGGTTTTGCTCAAATTTTAGGAGAGTGTCAGTATTAGTCAGGTATTAGCAAGCATAAAGGCAAGAGTGCCAGCTTAGGCAATCACTCCAATCTCAAAAAAACTGGAAAGAAGAAAAATCAGAGTGTGTATGTTTGTGTGTGGGGAACAGGAGTCTTTCTGCTATTCTGGGTTTCCATTTTCCTTCCTCTTCTTCTTCTCCTTGGTCACTGGTGCCTGAGCTGCTTTTTCAGATACATGGAATTCCTGATAGAATAAGGAAATTTCCTGGAATTTAATATACTTAATCTCAAAATCAAGGGAGAGGGAAGAACCGAATTGCTCTGAGTACTAACGATGCCTCCTCTGAGCACTCTCCCAAAAGGCAGCTGTGTTTGAAAGGTCTATTTACTCTGCAATAGGATCATCCTTTGGAAAGACGTTAGCCAGTTGTTTTGGGGCAGATCAGCACCGGGCACCGCGCGGTGTGTGGTGCAAAGACGTTTGGCTGCTCCCCGCGACGGCCGTGTGTGGAAGGATGCTGCTCCGGTCCTCCGCCTGTGGTTGCCCAGGCATGATGCTCGGCAGAGCCCCGCTTGGCTTGCTGTGCAACTTCCATTTCGGGGCCAAACTTGACACTTCTGTCTCCTAATGCTGCGTCTTTGACTTCTGCGGGGCTGCACCTGCTTTGCACTGGGCTCTGGATCTACTCTATCCGCTGGACTGGATGTAATGGTGTCCTCAGGGCTTTCAAGTAGGTGGACAAAGAAGCCATTTCAAAGCTGCTGTGAACCTGGCAGAATACAACGGTGAAGAGGAAGGGTCTGAGATGGGTCTCTATCCAGGCAGGGAATGCTCCGAAATGCTCAAAATGGTCTTTGGGGGATAATTTTTCCCAGCCTTTTGTCCGTGAAGAACGAAGGTGGTGGGGGGAGGCACACGCTCAGGGTAAATGCCTCAGCTCTATTGTTCCCATTATTTACATTGGGTTTATGAACCCCCATATAAAAGACTTACCTTTCACTAGTATGATTAAGAAAAGGCCAATGTAGCTTTTCTGCTCACTGGAGCATGAAGCGTGTTTAATTTAATAATGCTGATAAATCTTAAAGCCAGGAGCATTTGGCTAACACATGACCCACTTTTTCAATCAATTGGAAACATTTACATAACAGTCTGATGCAGGGTTCCTCCTGTGAGGGATGTGGAGCAGGGGATGGCAGACCCCTGCGGTAAGTGCTGCCACTGTAGGACATCTGGTGAAAGCAAAACGTTGAAGTTGGCTGGTCCTTAGTGGGTAAGTTGTGGCCCACCTCACTGGGACTGGCCAGCTCTCCCGTCTTGCCGCAAGGACGTGCCCAGGTTTAGAGCACCTCAGCCACCCAGCTTTGGGCTTTGGGGTCCCTCACCACAGTGGCAAAGCCCAGACTTCTCCAGGGTCCCACCCTCGCCTGCCAGCTCCCAGCCACGGAGCTGGCACCATGGGCTGGAGCTGCCCGGGCCACCGCTGTTGGGCAGTTTATAAAAAAAAGCCCTCGGGGTGGTGTGCGGGATGGGATGGCTTTGTGTGTACTGCCTCTGCAAGTCACGAAAGCCACTGCCTGAGGATGTGCCTTCACCATCAGCTGTGAACAGCCTCTACCTTCCTCTGGCTCTGCTGTCAGACGATGCTCATCACCCGGGAAGGGGAGCTGCGCCTCTGTGCTGGCATGCACCAGCCTCGTGGGTGGCTGCAGTGGCGTTGCGGCTTTGTTTCTTTCCCTGTGGCAGGGCTCGATTGCTCTGGGGACAGGACATCCTGGGGATGGCTGTCCCCCTGTGTGACAGGGGCACCTCTTCTCTGCAGGCACTTTATCTCCTGGCCCATCATGAGCACCAGCGATGCTGACCCCCACAAATCAGCACGTTCATCCTTTTCAGCATTGCTTCCCATGCACAGATATCAGCAGTGGGTTAACCCAACACAACCAGTTATTTATTTTCCTTTATTGTTTGCCTGCAGCGAGCTCAGTCTTGAAAGGGAAAGTTCTTGATCTCGTTTGTTGTGGTATCATGTGTCAGCCCATTCCCATTACTCTGGTCCCCAATGTCATCACCTTCTTCCTCTGAAATATTCTCCTCCTCCCTACCCTTAACAGTGCCTTTTGGCCTGACATCTTCAACACATTTCATTTCTTATCCTTCTTATGAGGAGTTTGATGTTTTTCATTTGTAACATCCAGCGGCCTCAAGATCAATGTTTGCAAGTAGGTTATAAGCAACCTCATCCCCAGCGAGCTGGTCTCCTGTTAGATCAGTGGGAACACCATGTCCCTGCTAACCATGTACATTTTATCCATTATGGGTTTCATAAGAACCTCTCGGAAGAGGAGGTTTTACATCAAACCCATCTCCCAGCCATGGTTTGTGCATTGCTGCCTGTTTATTCATCCCGACTGCCTCTTTGCATTAAAGTAATACTTAAGAACTGGTTTACTTCCCATTTTTTGGTCACGTAAGTCCCTGTCTGAGCAAAGGAAAATGCCAGATGCTTGTGACCAGGATGAAAAATCTCTCATCTGATATATACTGAGGGATTAAATAACATGAGGGAGAATTGCTGTAAATCTCTCGGCATTGCACATAGAAGGATGCTGGCACCTCCCTCTGAGACAGGACCAGACTCCCCATGCAGTAGGCTGCAGAGATGTTTCACATGCCTGGTCCTCGTGCGGAGATGCTACTAAGGAGGTGTCAGGAAAGAGAAGGAAGGATTTGTTGCCGTTCTGTGATTTTTTTCCCCTGCCTTTAAAATGTCAGTGGTGGTTTTCCCTCTAGAGGGCAGAGGAGGAAAGAGAGAGAATGGGAAGGGAAAGGAACATGACAGCTCAGGGAAAACTTGCAGAGGTTTCGTTAGGTACATGCAGATCATGAATAGCTGGAAATGGCGTGGTCCTGAGGTGCAGTGCCCAGTTAGGGTGCTCGTGGGTCGGAGGGAAAATGCATAAGTGTAGCAATCGGGACACCAGCTCCATCCTTCCCGCTCTGTGCTCCTCGGGTTGGGTGGATATTAACTGGTTACTGAAAAACTGGCTTTTGATTTTCTGAGTGCTGTATTCACACTTGAAATGGTGGATTTTAGTTTGCTAGGTAGGTGACCTGGGTCTTTTAAAGTCAGAGTTCAGCCATTGGTCTTTGGCCAGGCTGCTCCACCAGCTCCGTGCTCCTGTGCCCACATGCTCAGCTGGGCACAGCTGCTTGTTGGCTCGCGCAGGTGTGGGCTAGCAGTCTGGCTGCACCACCTCGGACACCTGAGTCTTTGCTCCCGCAATGGCTTTTGCAAAAGGCTGGTGGCAAAGCTGCAGCAGAGCTGCGGGCTGTTCCCAGGCTCACGCTCAGCACGGTCCCTGCAGCGAGGGGGCAGCCCCATCTGCACCCGTGAAAGTGCTCAGCCCATGATGTCTCCCTGCAGCTTCTCCATGCCCTGCTGCTCTGCAGGGTCCATCCCATGTTGAGGATCTTGCCTGTTTTGAGAGAAAACCTTTCCCCCTCTCTGTCCGCAGGTGATACGGCCGTGGTGCTGTCTCCTTCTGCGCAGGGGCTGCCCTCCCAGCTAACACACGTCTCCTGTCCCCTGGTAGGAAATGGAGTCGAAGGTCTCCGAAGGTGGCCTGAACGTCACCCTCACCATCCGGCTGCTGATGCACGGCAAGGTAAGGGGCTCCCAGTGAGGGGGTTTCCCCACAGCTCCCTCTCCTGCCTCTGCTCCGGCTGTGCCTGGGTCCAGCCAGCCTCTGCAGCCCCGGGGCTGCCAGGAGCCGGTTTCCTCCTGCCGATGGGGAGGATGGCATGGTGGCATGGTGCTCCTGGCCCCTCTGATGCCTGCCTCCTGCCCTGTCCTTCTGCTGGGGACAGTGCACCAGTTCTTTGCTTCATTATGGGGCTGGGCTGGATTGTCTTCAGTATTCTAATGTCTTTTCCTCTGTGTTTGGCTTTTTTTGGTAGGAAGTCGGAAGCATCATTGGAAAGGTAACTATTGCCTGCACCATTTGCTGCCTGTGGTGTGGTAGATGCCAGTCTCCTCTTCCCTGTAATGTCCCTTAAATGTTTGGTGTGCGTGAGCGTGTCACTGGGTTTGTGAGACAGAAATGATGGGAGACCCAAAGAGGGATCAAAGACCATTCCCCTAAAAAACCCTCCCAGCCAGCAGCTAAGCACCATGCAGCCGCTTGCTCACTCCCCCCGCAGTGGGAAGGGTACAAGTGAGAAAACTTGTGGGTTGAGATAAGAACAGTTTACTAATTGAAATAAAATAAAATAATAATAATAAGTCATAACGAAAAGGAAAACAACAGAAGAGAGGAACAAAACTCGGGGAAAAAGACAAGTGATGCAACCGCTCATCATCTGTCAACCGATGCCCAGCCAGTCCCTGAGCAGCAATCGCTGTCCCCCAGCCAACTCCCCCCAGCTTTATATACTGAGCATGACATCATATGGTATGGAATACCCCTTTGGCCAGTTTGGGCCAGCTGTCCCAGCTGTGTCTCCTCCCAGCTTCCCATGCACCTCCTTGCTGGCGGAGTAGGGGAAACTGAAAAGTCCTTAACTTAGTAGATTAATCACTACCTAGCAACAACTAAAACATCAGTGTGTTATCACATTATTCTCATGCTAAATCCAAAACACAGCACTGTGCCAGCTACTAGGAAGAAAATTAACTCTATCCCAGCCAAAACCAGGACACCAGCTGCTTCACTGTGGTGGCGAATAGGTGTTTATGATCATGTTGCCCTGACACGTTAATTAAATAGATCCCTGAAGAGAGATTAAAAAATGTCTTGCAAACCCATGTAAATTCTGCAGCACTTCCCTCTGNTGGATATAAAGATATTAGATTTCTCTATCAGTACTAGATAACTGCCCTTTGAAGGCACTCTCAAGTGCCAACTTTTCTCAACATCTGATCAGTTTCTGAGCTTTTTCCATGCGGTTTTGCTCCTAATGAGAAACATAGAAATAGAAGTGGAAGCTGCAGTTGGTAGCTGGTTTGTCTGTCGTCTCTTAGAGACGTGGGGAGCAGGGCTACTATGGCTTACACCCTCAGGTCCCCAGCCTGCCCATCACGTGGGCATGGATGGCCAGGCAGTGCAGAGCTGCCCAAACGTTTGGCTATGTATTGCCACGTATTAGAGAGATGTGTGTTTGGAAGGGTTGTTTTGAAGGTGGAAGTCTTGATTTTTTTATAACGGCCTGTGTTTCTGATTCTTATTTCAGAAAGGAGAGACCGTGAAGAAGATGCGTGAGGAGGTGAGCAACCCTGCTCTTTAAAACGATTTGGAGGAGGAGGAGGAGAGAGTCATGGGAAGGGCTGTCGGGCTGTCCTGCCCGGCAGCGTGCAGCACAATGGCCAGAGCTGCACATTGCCCTGTGCAATGCGTGCAGTAACTCCCAGGGTCAGAACATGCAAGCTGGCTATGCCCAGAGCTCTTTGGTCCAGTTTTCTCACTCCGTACTCAAACTCCTGTCACATTTAATGGCAATTTTCCAGAGCCAAGAATTTCCTGTTAATGAAACAGTGAAATGAAGTCACTTGTAAGATGCTTGAGTTTGCCCAAGGTCTTTGTGCCTCCAGCTACCAAGGAATTATCAGATCAGTAAGCAACACTCTTTACAAGCAATGACCCCATGAGCTGGTCTTGTCTTGTCTGTGTGGGTTTGCACTGCAGTAAAAGACCCAAGGTGGACACTTGGAAACCTTTTCTGAGGGTCAGGGTAAGGCAGTGCTGGAAGCACCACAGGGGGAAGGGGTGGGTGTTTTTAAGGTTAGATGGGATGTCGAGAGTCTGACAGAGGTGATGACCAGCGACCAAGCGAGCGATGTATTTGCCAGTCACCTGGGGCTCTGAGCTTCTGCTGTTGAGTGCTGAACCTTCCCAGGCTGGGACAGCATCCCACCTGGAGGAAGGGCTGCACCTCCAGCGCATCCCCACCGGTTGCTTGGCTGTGGTTATTCCAGGGCTGCCATTCTCTTTGCAGAGTGGGGCAAGGATCAACATCTCGGAGGGGAACTGCCCTGAGCGAATCGTGACCATCACCGGCCCCACTGATGCCATCTTCAAGGCTTTCGCCATGATCGCCTACAAATTTGAGGAGGTGAGCAACGTGAGCCCTTTGCCCCAGGAGGGCAGAGTAAAATGGTCTGCATCCAGACCCTTTAGTGGCCCAAGCTGGGGCTAGCAGTGCAGATGAGCCTGGGTACCTCCAACCCATGTGTGCCTGGTTGGACTTGCTTAACTGGTACATGACCTCGGCACAAAACCTTCCAGACATCTCTAACTAGGCAAGAACTGAGATTCAGTGAAGTGTCCCAGAGGTCTTGCAGTTAATTAACTTCAGCTGCAGACCCGCCAGGATCTGGGGAACATGACCCCTCTTCTCTGGCCCTGGCATTTGAGTTGGCCCAGATGGCAGGTGTCTGCCTGGGTACCAAAGGCTGATGCATTGCATTCTTCCTTCCCAAGGACATAACCAACTCAATGAGCAACAGCACTGCTACCAGCAAACCTCCGGTAACACTGAGACTTGTTGTGCCGGCTAGTCAGTGCGGCTCGCTGATCGGCAAAGGAGGCTCCAAGATCAAGGAAATCAGGGAGGTAAGGCAGACCTGGTTTTGTTATTGCGTGTAATCTCACCTCTGACCAAGGGGGAGCAGGAGCTGCCTTGGAAAGGGGGATCCTTATGCTGCAAGCATCATGCATCACGTTGCTTCGCAGGATGGTCCTGCTGACTTAGGAGCAGCATCCCGTGGGACCTTGCCAGCATGCTCCCACAGATGCAGGCAGGGCGCCGTATCTGAGCTCGTGCGGGGCAGTGCAGCTCTTGGGAGGCGTGTGGCATCGGAGCTGGAGCTGGCTGCAAGGAAAGGCATTCAGCTGTGGGATTTCTCCTCCTCTCTCTTTCTGTCTCCAGTCAACAGGTGCTCAGGTTCAAGTGGCGGGGGACATGCTGCCCAACTCCACGGAGCGGGCGGTGACAATCTCGGGGACACCCGACGCAATTATCCAGTGTGTCAAACAGATCTGTGTGGTGATGCTGGAGGTACAGTCTGTAACAAAGGGGGTAAAGTACGTAGGAAAAAAACCCAGCTGGCACCACAACAGCGCTGGGAGCTGTGGAGCGTGTCTCTCATACCCTTCACCACGCGTTGTTGGACCACTCATTTCCTGGTACCTCCGTTTGAAACCCACCCAATGTGTTTTCCCTGCCATCTTCATATGTTGTTTCTAGAGTCCCACACTGGAAACCTGCCTGGTCGGGTGCCCCAAAGGAGATGGTTTGTGTCGTAACACAGGGTAGCTTCAGGAGAGAGGGGTGCCGCAGGAGGCCCAGCAGCCATAGCCTGGTGTCCCAGCAGTGCCAAGGGTGCTATGGGAAGGAGACGGGGGCTGCAGCCACTCCGCCAAGCTCCTGGCCTCCTCTGCATGGGGTTCATAGCGCCCCATGAGGACCATGGCTGGGAGGAGGAGGCCAGTGCATCCCCTACGCTGGGGGAGCCGGGGCTGGGAGTGCAAGCCCAGGCTCCAGCAAGGCACAGCAGGAAAGGTAGTGAGGAAGGCTGGTGGAGAGCACGACCGATAGGGTTCATGGACACGTGTTCAGGGTGCTCATTTCCAGGAGAAACGCTGATGAGCAGAACTTGAAGATCTCTGCCATGGAGAGATGCTGCTGTACCAATGGTTTATTGCCAGGGATGACTACAGCCACATGCCTCGTGTCCACACCTGCCATCTCAGATGGGAGAAGCTCCAGGAGAAAAACCCTCGGGAAACAGGACAGTGACACCCTCCCTCCCAGAGGCAGACGGGCACAGACCCACATCAGGCCCCTCTGCCTTGCTGCACAGCCCACACACCACTGCCCTTTCATGGCAGGGAGGAGCGTGTTTGCCGCTCCAAGAGCTTCAGATGAGCATGCCAAGGCTTAGTGGAGGTGAAGCAAAACCAAATGTAAGCAACTTCAGTTTGGCGGCAGCACGCCTAAGGAGGAGTTGCCATGAGCCATGTTACCCACCGCTGCTGGTAGCGATGCTCAGGGACACCCACTCTGGTGCCAGAGGAGGGTGATTTTAGCTGCACAGTGACTCAAAGTTATGCTCTGGGCTGTGGCAGAGGTGGGCTCCAGGTGATGCTTTGGTGGCTGCTGTTCTCACTCACCAAAGCAAGGGTTGCTTGCTCCTCTGTATGGCTCAGCAACAGGAAAGAGAAAAACCCATGAGTTTTCTTGCAGTCTAAAATCTGGGAAGGCCCCTGACTTTAACAGTTTGCAGAGATGCTCCTTATAACCTTTCAGTCTTAAATTATCTTACCGCAGAAATCCTCGCTCATGCCCTCCAAGATTTGTAATGTAATAAAAGAAAAAATATGTTTCTGATTATAGAGGCTGTGCTTTGATCATACAGCTTTCCTGCAGACCTGTGCTTAGCAGGAAGATTTGGATATGCCACTTGGCTACAAGTGGACATCTAGAAGAATGTACAGAAAAAGCGAAGAATTTTCCATGAGATAGCATAATTTATATTGCCTATCTTTACGTAGCAGTAACTGGATCATTTCACTTCGGGTAGAACCAGGAGGCTTTTATCTGAAATCTCTCCTGATCCCTAGAAACCTCCAAAATCTCTTCCATGGCCTGTTACTTATGTTCAAGAGAAAACCAGCAGAGGTAACTTGGGTGAGGAGATCCTGTGCACCGCGCAGTGGGATGCATCGCTGCAGCTTGATGTGCATCACTACAGCTTCTGCTGAGACCTACCCAGGTACCGATCAGGCCACAGCCGGGAGGAGCAAGATGTCCAGGCCAGCAGGAGCAGGGCTGCCCCGGGTCATGCTGCCATAGGAGGAGGGCTGGAAGTGCATACACGTCGGTGCCTCTGCTGCTGGCGTCTGGCTGGCTGCTCACACAGACTGCTACCACATGTATCTCTAGGATAAGATCTCTGGAAATGCTGATGTTGCAATCTGGGAGGGGTCTCCAGCCTTTGGCTCCTCCAGAGCTCAGAACCCTGGCCAAAGCGATCGCTGCCACTTGTCCCGCCAGGGCATGGGAAGTCTTGGCCGCAAAGATGAAGCCTTGCAGCATCCACTGCGTGGCCATCCATGTCCCAGTTTGGATGGCAATAGACTAAACCAAGTCCTGAAGGTGACCCTGTTCTGGTGGTGAGGAAGATGAGAGCTTAAGCATCATGCCAGGCTGCTCAGATGGG
>VZTV01036470.1:0-11736 GCA_013400875.1 Anhinga rufa
TAACTAAAAGAAGATTTTGTGTGGCTGGAGATACACAAATTTTCTTAGAAACAATTTCGAAAAGTTAGGCCGTATCTAGATAAAGAACAACACTGCACCTTTAAGAAAATGTTATTTTTCTTGAGGCCCTATCAAGGTAAATTTCATCAGTATTCAAAGAATGAGCAAAGCACTTCAACAATTTATTTCAATAAAAGAAGACTTAGCTGAAAGGAGTATAAATGATGAGAACTTGCTTTAAACTGATTTATTCCCTGCAGCAATAAAAGGAATGTTTCTTCACTCAGCTGTTTAATATGCAAATATGCAGAGCATCCAGCTTCTGACAGCACATCATTAATAAAACCTTGCACTAAGCAGAGCTCCCGATATTTCATCCTGATGAAAATACATGATGATGACTTTAGACTGTATAATTTCAGAGTTGGAACAATGTAGTTCCCAGTGATGGAAACTCAGCAATCCACAGTTCTAGCATAGATTTTTTAATAAGTTAACCTATTTCAGTAAGAGGGAAACATCTGTTTACAAGAATTGCGAATACGGAAAAGCTTGTCACCAAACCCTCTCAACTGGACAATCCAAACCTTAGTCTGGGAATCAGTACAAAAAGAACCATGTTATTTACAGAAGAACACAAGAGTTAATTCCTTTTTTAATCAATTGATTCCTCTATTATTTACTAAGCTTCATGTACTAAAAAATGCCCTTTACCTGTACTTCCATCAACCACTATACAATCTGATACATTTTCAGCAAATATGGAAATTAATGCTATTCCTTCAAATGAATTAAAACAAACAAAAAAAAAGAGAAAAAAAAGGTCTGCAATTTTACTTCTTTCCATTAAAATCTATTAAGATGAACTCATATTTGACCATGCTGTAGAATTCCCCTTCTTGTATATATAGCCAAATTATGTAAGTACACATGCTTTTTTCTTCATCGCTTGTGCTAAAACTCTTACACACTTTCCAAAGAAGTTTTTAAAAAGCTTAAAAACTATCAAATGTTTGAAATAGAGAAAGGAATATTTGCCAACACTTTGCTCTGAAGTCTTTCCAGTCCAAAGTTGGAAATTGGAAGCTGTACAGAAACGTTAATTTTTTTAAAGCATCCCTTTGTGCAGAATCGATCCTAATGAGCGACACAGAATGTCCATTTCTCTGTTGGAATTAATACTCACACAGATGATGTTGATCACTTTACAACATGGAAACCTGAGGAGGACTCATTTGCTTGCAATAGTAGGTACCAATTAACAACTTGTTAAGGTCTGGTGGGCTTTTTTGTTTTGGCTGAAATACGCTGCTCTTTTGCCACTGTAGTGCTAGGTCAAATATAGAGAGAGACCCCTTCTGCACTGCAAGGACAAAAAAAATTACTTTGTGCTTTAATTCAAAAATATTTCTACTATGAATCAATGATTTAGCGTATTTCAAAGAAGTCTTAAGGATTTTCCTTTGAATCATTTCCCCCTGGGTACCTAGGAAACAAAACATCTTCAGGGCTAAATTTCAGGGGAAGTCTTGCAGGTTTTAGTAAACTTCTCCTAGCCAGTACTTTACATGTTTCTGTTTTCTGTGCGTGGCAATACTTCCTCATAACTCAAATGGGATTAACCAATTAAACATTTCCCAGTAGTCTCTAAAATAGCTGCTCTTGGCATGTTTTTTGCATGGAACAAACCTCAGCGGGAGGATATGATAGAAATCTTGCACTATTTAAATATAGAATTGGGACATCAAAGAAAGGGTTGTATTGAAATAACATGGATAATTAAGGAAGTGGAGAACAGTAATAACTGATTTACATAAAATGCTAATAAGCCTCTTGACTTGTTCGGCAATTTCTGCTTTAGGCATGGTAACTGCGAGTTCAAATTTGTGTACTAATTTTATTTTAGCATTTTCTTTTTCTTCCATTTTCTCCCCCTATTTTTTAAGCTCTCTACAGCCAAGCCAGTCTGTACCTGGCACCAAAACCTTGTTCAAAACAAAACCCCAAAGAAATCAGAATCTGAACACAAACTCGTGTAAAAGTTTCGTAAGCATTCATATCCACACACGCACACAAAGCACAAGTGTAAAGGCCTTTAATTACTTGTCTGCATGGGTATGGAATCAGACGGCATCCCTTCTAGTTTAGCTCACTTTCATGTCATGCTGAATAATGTGTTACAAACGATCAATGACATATTAAAAATGTTAAATGCTCTTCACAATTACCGGGACTGAAAAACTTTGAAAACAACTGGAGTGTAATGGGAATAATGTGTTTCCATGGTGTTATGCTTCTTGCATACTCGGATGGGATGATTAGGGCACTGCACCAACACTATAGGTTATAGCTATTTTATACTGTACCCTTGTGCCATTTGCTTCTGCAAAGAAATTATATGCTCTGAAATTCTTGTTTTATTTTACTCTCCTACTGATCTCTCCTCACAGTGCTACAGCAGCAGTGGCTTTGAGATGTGAATGTGAATGAGTGTCTGAGCCGTTCCTTCAGGACATGTCTGTGTATTGACCTTCAGCTTACCCTGTTTCCCTGTGAGCCCTCTAAGCATGATCCATCGCTTTCTCAGGCCATTCTCCCTTCACCCCATTGATGGGTTTCAGAGCTACTTAAATTTCAAAGTCCTGATGTGTTGCAGCAGTGGCCAGGGCTCAGCTTTGCTCACTTATAGATTGTACAAGGTCACAGTAAGGGAAGGGGAAAAAAAGCCAGAGCATTTATCAGGATGTATTGCTTTACTTTTTCTATCCATCACAAAGGCGATGATTCTATTTTAGTGAAAATCCATTGAACTCAGATCAAGTCAGATGGCTGTTATCATTGGAAACTCAAGAGCTGTCACACCATAATCGGTACAAATGATGAACACTGAAACGTGGGGCTTGAGGCCGCTTAATGGTCTTTAGTGAATTTTTTTCTGTTGCTTTTTAAACACCACAAAATCATTTTACTTAAGTGATTTCAATTTGAGAACACTAAGATTTTGTTATGCAAGCACAGTTGATTCAATTAGAGATGATCTGACAGCTATTGTGCAATTAAATGTGTTCCACCAGGGTAGCCTCTCCCCCACGCACACACCAGTACATGCATGCAGACCACCCATACAATCACAACTATTTGCCTCAAAGCTATTCTGATTCTGGTCATCTTCCGTGATACACTTTCCACTTGTAATAGGCAATGACACCATGCAATATTAACAGGAACTTCTGCAGCGATATTGCTTTGTATTTTGTGAATGAGCTTTGGTAAAGCTTCCCTGTTCTAGAGCTACCCCTGTAAGTAGGAGCTCTGTGTATGTGGGGAGAGGGGAAAGGAAGCTAAACTTCATTTCTCTTTCTTCTTCTCAAATCACAAATAGCTTAGTGAGTATTACATTTTAATAAAAAACTGGGGATCTTGACCATACTTAAAGGCACCAGAAAAGTTTCACCACATGGATATGGAATTAATGGGAATTGTTCAGTATAATTACAACTGTATTTGAATTGCATCAGCAACACAGTACAGGGGAGTGCAAAGGAGCAGGGTATAGCCATCATACCTGACAGAGAGCTCGTTCTTCCCTGCAGTCCAAGCATGCTAATTATTCTCCTACTTAGGCTTCATTCTACTTCCTATCAGGTGTGACAGACTCACCCTCTACTTACATGTTTTGATTTCATCACATGCACAGAAGAAAGACCAGCTATCCCAGGTTCTAGGGGGCCTTGACAGATAATTAAAAATGCCTCTCTAATTAAGAGAAAAATAGTAACAGACAACAACTTGGCTCCAGAGAAAAACAAGCCGTTCCACAAAATTGTTATTTTCCTACTGAAATCCCATAATAAAATAATTGCCATCCAATTTTTGAAAGTCAAAAAACAACCCAACCCTCTTCACTTCCCACACAAACCCATTCCCCAGACAGATGATTTACAGTACTTCCTCCAAGTAAACCTATTCAGCCTCACAAGTACTAGCAAATCTTTGCCTTGAACACCCCCTCCACCACACCTACAGGGTATGGTTAAGACATGATTGTTATGTAGGAATGTCCTAAGCTACCTGGAACTTTTTCTTGTTTAAAACTAAACTATGTTTAGATCTTAGGTTTCGACCTCCTCTTCATGGAGCCAGAAGAACACATTTTAAACAAGAAGTACCTCAAACCAGGAGGGAGCAAAGGGACAAAGGAAACAATCATTTCCACTGAACGGTGAAGGACAATACATATTTATTATTACTACTATCCTAAAGCACACATAGCACCTGATATAGAGAACAGTCAAAGCCTGCTAGTTAACTTGGCAGATTTGTGTCACCTGCCACTGCCACATTCACGAGGCCAGAGCGGCCTCTCCGGACAATTACGGCAGCTTCAAGGCTGTTCTATTACGGTTTCAGCTTCTAGTGAAGTGCAAAATTGAAAAAAGAAATAAACCTAGAGCAAAATGGACTTAAGGCATGCTTCCCCCTCACCTGCTTTCTTCTTAGAGTAGCCAGTGTACTGTGAAAAATGTGCTTTTACAGTTTGTAGTGTAGTGCAGTGACTGCTGTCTCCTGAACACGTCCGTCACGGGAGCGGAGTGGGGATCATGCAGCAGAGATCTGTGTGCATCTGGACATCTAATATAAACAAAGATTTCATATTTTGCCTAAACGAAATTTCCAAGCAAAGCCACAGGGAACACAGGCCTGCAGTTCCTCTCTGTTTTCACCCATCGGTGCTTCCAGAGATCTGGGACAGGGCACTGAGAAGGCTGTGCACGAACCCTTCAGGAGCCCCTTTAAAACTCCTGCAGAGTGGCATTAATAAGCCTTAGTGTAATGGAGGATCAACCCCTCTGCTCTGTGCTTCAAGAAGCAGAAAATCTTAAATAGGCTGGTATTATGTCTTCAACTCTCTTTTTATAAACATTAAAACAAATACAATTTTGGGAAGCTCTATGTTTAAAACAGTACATTTTTCTTTAATGAGAAAACTACATCTTAACCTTCAGTCTAATAAAAAAAATGATAATTTTTGTGGATATTTTAAATGTAGCAAGTAACAATTCCCAGACTTTCAGCTGTAGTCACCTGTGCATACTCTGTATGCTCAGGGGAGAGCATACAACATAATAAGAGCTGTGTTACAATATATTTTCAACAGTGAAAAGTCTTGGGCAAATAACTGATTTTTCCCTGTATTATAGTGGATATCCAAAAAGATATAACAGCTAAAAATATGCTTAAAATGCATTTACAGAAAAACATTTTATTTCTCACTGATTTGCAAGATAAATCAAAAGACACTAGTGCCACTGCTCCTCTTTGCTCCCATATTTGGGGCTGAGCCCATGGCAGAGCATGGACTGAGCCAGGGGACTCTTCGAATGATCGCAGTTATGCAGAATGGCTTTTTTGTCTTTATTTCTTTCACTTGAACTCTGTTATCGCACAGGGCACGTCTGAAGAGTAGGATACCTGTTATTCAATTATACCAGTAAGGACTAATTTGTCCTCAACAAAATTTCTGATGTCACCTGTTTTTGCAAACAAGCCTTCTAGCTCTTCTCTACCTCTTTTTGTCAACTACCTAGGTACTGGGCTACGTGCAAAGGACCTGTTGTACGAATCAGGCACTTGTATTTTTATTCTTTAAACCCCTTGCTTCATGCCCTATTCCCAAACTTTTCATGCAGCTTTTCCTCCAACATAAGGGAAATATCTTCACCATTTCCAGCAGCCCTGGTGACTTCTGCTGCCGTTTTGGGACAGCAAGCAGCTGTGGGAGGCACTATTTCACATGGGCCTTTAATTCCTTTGAACATTTCCATCTCCTGCTGTACACAGCCAAGAAACAGATATGCTCAGTTTGGGGCATGTGCTTCACAGATCCCACTGCAGCCCAGCAAGGCCTGACTTCTCACAGTTTTAATGTCACACGGGTTCCCAGAGTATGAGGGCCTATCCAGGTCTTATTTCTTTTTCCCACAAAGTCAAACTTTTCAAGAAAACATCTGTACAAGTCTGTATCTTTCTGGCAAATAGCATATGGGCCCAAATTCTGATGGTTCAGTTTGAGTACAATTGAAACCTCTCTCTAATTAGGTAATTTTAAAAGAAAAAAGCAAGCAAAACAAACGGAAAGCCTTTAGCTTCTATTTTATGTTTTCATCATACTGCTCTTGCAGGTTGTGAATCTTAATTGGCAGATGTCAGTAAAGTGCTCTGAAATCCTGATACGGTATTGAAGTTACCCCAGAAATATGTAACACTTGTCATTGATTCACTAAATACAGTCCATAGCAAAACAGGAATAAAAGACAGAGCATGTATTCTGGAATTAAAAATACACACAGCATTTTCAACAAGCTTCAAAAAATGAAACAACAAAAACGTCCCTCTTAAACAATTTTTGCTGGACACAAAATTCACTGCATCTTCCAGCACCTAAGAAGTCCTCTTCTTTTCTATGGCTTATAGGTCCTTCAGGTATCAGTGGTGGCGGCGGTAGCGGGCGATGTAAAAGAGCTGGCAGCCCTGCTTGGAAAGGAGCATGGTGGTCTGCCACCAGCAGCACGGCAGGCACTCGTACTCAAAGCAGGCCTGACATTACATGTCCCCATCCCAAATAACAGCTTTATATTCAATTCCATCCACTGGAGATGTCAGCAAGGGAAACAAGGTTATGTGGCAGCAGCTACCATATTTTACCTATCTATATAAATACATTTAAACACGTGGGAAATAAGGTTAGGGGAGTGACCTTGAGGTATGGACATTTAGGCTAGTAACCCTCACATAACTTCAACTTGAACACTGCAAGTGGGAGGAAAAACAGTGCATGATACCAATACATCTACTATAAACACCCACGGGAAAGAATTAAACCTGTTAAGTGCTTTAACACGGCCCCTGTCTGTGAACTGGGAGTGCTTTTGTAGCGTACTGCCTCACAGAGCAGACAAGCTTCTTAATAACTGGATGTTGGGAGAATTGAAGCAAAACTTTTATCTTTACTACTAAATCTCTCTTTTCAATCCCTAAGCTCCCTATGAAACGGCATAACAATGCTCCTATTAGGTAAGCAAGGGACAGAGTGGATGCAAATCCCCAGTGAATTAACGCGCCTGCTCCTGAGTCAGCATTAGGCCTTCCAGCCTCGACCTTGCCAATCAGCATGTCTGGTTTTTCCCATTTCCCAGTGGCACAGGGCTCTTCTTCTCTCTGAAGAAATCAACCCCAGTATGTGGCACCTCTCCAAATTAGCACCACAAACCAGGGTGGGGTTTAGAGTCTAATTAGCAGTACCAGTCCATTTCTCAATAACCTCCGCAGTATTTAAACAAAGCAAATTAGAGACTGTGGCCCTATAAAGTGTACGGTTAGTTTTCAACGTTGGATAGCAAGACGCGTGCAGCTACCAGTGGCTCCTTGCCAGTTTTGGTTAGCAGAATTAGGGTATGAACTTGGGATCTCTCAGTGAAAAGATGTTAATGCACCGGTGAAAGGTCATCAAAGCACTCTGACTTCAGATGTCCTGTAGAGGTACTGAAGTCTCTCATCCCTCCACTACCTTTTGTCCCTATCCGGTTTACCTAATAGATGATCCTAACAATTCACATTGGCAGTCCTTTGTAGTGTAATGAACACTATGTGGTCTGATGAATGCAACCACTGCACAGAAAACGTCAGTTCTTTCATTAAGAAAACCTTCCCAAGTTCATTGTATTGAACCAGCGCTCCAGCTATTAGGCTGATACATGACACAGTCAATTCCAGTTACACTTTAAGTGACTATTCATGTTCAGTGAATTCCATTTTTAAATCTCATTTATATAGGTTTAGATATTTACATGCGTGCACACTTCTTCCAACTTATATGCCTTTTTCTGAGCTTTCTGTTACTATAGTCATGCAGGGGGAGAGGGAGGGGATCATATTTCCCAACAGATCCTGAAAATGCATAGCTGATGGAAAAGACACTGAAAAGCAAATCAGCAGCTTGCTGAGAATATACTTGCATAGAACTCTGAATTACTTGTAGCTAAAATAAATTGCAGTGTATGCATTTATTAATGTTAAATAAAATATCTGCATTAATTTCTCTTAAAAAATTACTATCGCTATTTCACATTTATTTCTGAGGACCCATTTTCTGACGTTAGGCAATATGGTACCTCCTTGTATATAGTACTACAATTAGTGGCATGTAAACTTTTAAAGCAGGTAATTAAAAAAGTTAAGCTATTGCTGCTACTGAACAGAAAGCATCAGTTCTTTCATTAAGAAAACCTTCCCAAGTTCATCGTATTGAACCAGGACTCCAGCTATTAAGCTGTGCGATGACACAGTCGATGCCTGCTATAGTATCAATTCAATTTAAGTATCTCTTTGTGATGGCTAGCCTTTCTATATTTTCTTTTAACTGACTTTGTTTATTGATAATTATTAGAGGACCATTGGT
This sequence comes from Anhinga rufa, assembly GCA_013400875.1. Taxonomy (NCBI): domain Eukaryota; kingdom Metazoa; phylum Chordata; class Aves; order Suliformes; family Anhingidae; genus Anhinga; species Anhinga rufa. Next base: position 8,459 of record VZTV01036470.1, read on the forward strand.
TCCAAAAGACAGGCATATTTTCATTATACATATCCTCTACAGCACGCAGTAGTAACAGCATTTCCATACAGATCATGCTGATGTCTTTGAAGCATTTTCAGTGTGCACATATCATGATACAGTTCTTTAGAAATAAAAAATACAGTCTCTTATTGTATCATTTGGATCTTGAACGACAGAAATTTAGCTTACCATCTACATATTCAAAAAGAACTTATTTTGAAATATATTACAAAAATGTTTCCATTAATGTGGATTTGTTTTAAATTAAAGATAAACTATCAAGTCTACTTTTCTACAATGAAGAAAATAGAACTATTATATCTTGATTTTACTAGGCTTAACATGTTTGTGGACTAAAGCTTTACTGTTTGGCAAGTAAAAATACCTTTCTTAATACTGCATTTCACACGAGAAATTACAATTATGGGATGCAGGGACTTTGTGGCTTGATATACTTTGCAAGCAGAGAAGGGGGATGCCCTTCAAAGTTAGAGGGTAATCATTATTGACCTTGTGCATTCAAGACAGCATAGCAGGTTTCTATATAAAGAAACTTACAGAGAGGTCATTGAAAGCACTAGTGAAGAGCCATAAAAAAAGCAGATAGGACAGAATACAGCGTCAGTTAAGCAGGTTAAAAATTTAACTATAAACAGATTCGGGAAGTGAAGACAAAAACAAAAGTACATTTTCTTTGTAAGTGTCATGCAAATTTATGGTTCTCCATTAAACGTTCATTATCAGTTCAGTAGCCTTTACAATGTAATTATTAACTTTTATAGTTTCTGCAAAGTTTTTTTCTCTTCTTTCCCTATACATAGCGTGAGCGCTCCATGGTTCCTGAACAAAGGGGCATGTGCTGAGGGCTGGCACTCCACTCGCAGGCAGGGATTTGGGTTCTGGTCTTCCCTCCTTTACTCATTCACAGGCTGCCTGTTAATCTCTCTCTGTTTGAATTTACCTGCCTGCAAAGTAGGTACAACAAAACCAGCAGACATCTCCCCAGGGTTATGTGACACTTAGTTTGGCACTTCAAAAAGCACACGTAGTAGAGCATTTTGAAATCACTGACTGAAAAGCATTATGTAATGAAAAATAAATTACTTCAGTATGATGAGGTTGTTTGGAAAATGTTCAGTTAAAATGCTCTGGTTAGGAACATTAAAACACCTGGGATACACAGTGGACAGCTTTAATATGCTTTTTTCTTTCCAACAAAATTTTAAAATAAGCCATAACACAGGAAAGGTCCTATTCACATGTACTTTCTACTCCCATTTAATTAAATTAGAGTCATTATTATTATACAGTATTCACATATTCTCTGTTTTCCTCTCTAGATAAAGAATAAAGGAATTGAAAGAGAAACAGAAATAAGAAGACTGAGATCTTACTTTTTTACTTTTATAAACAGAGAAGACACAAACCTGCTGCCCTTTCGGCAGTCAGTGCTATTTCTCTTCAACCCACAGCCTCACGATGGCTGTATAAATTTGGCCTGGTTAGGCAAACCTCTCTTTTCTACTGGGTCTTTCATCTCAAGAACACCAGCCTACCGTGCAGCCAGGAAACTGCAGTCTCAATACACTGAAAACCTCCACCAGAAGAGTCAATCATTCTTATTAATAGATGCCCACAGCGTTCTAGAAACAATTCACTCGCATGACTGTCCTGTCCCTTAAACTTCCCCTCCCCTGCCAGCTGACAGCACACAGTTTCCCAAAATATGTTTCATTTTCAAGAGATAGATTTATTACAGCCCTGTTATCACATTCATACCCTTCCTGAAAAGATAAAAATAAGAAAGACCTTACAAGAAGATGTTGTAGCAATAGCTAAATCATAAATGTTTGATAAGGGATGGCTAAATCCAGACAAATAACTGTTCAATCCCACTTTGTATTAGGCAGATAAAGTCATACAGGAAATCAATGTGATCTATTGAAATGAAAAAAAGTCCAGCTTAGGGACTATACAGTATTATAGAATATGTGACATTATAAATGGGCTGCTTCCATAAGTGTTATAGAATGAGAAGTTGCATAGTTTTTATTTATNGCATAAGCAGATTTTATTTTTGTGTTTATGAATGTAAAAGCAGGGTGTGAAAGTCTCTATCTGTCAACAGGGCAAATGTGGGCAGCAGTGAAGTAGGTGAGTATTTATAACCTTTTTATTTTCCCACTCTTGAAGGGAATACATAATCCTCTCTGGGGATAAAAGGATCTTCAGTCACCCACTAGCCCAGGGCTCCTTTTTAGCACAGGCTGACAGATGTGCTAAAATTATAAGTGAAGTGTTGTGATGTTGACTCCTAAAGCACCGATCATTAAGGTTGAAATTAGTATCCCCTCCCAGCCATTCAAATGTTAAAAAGTTCTGACACCAGGCGTAATTGGACAACTTTACCTAGTGGGGATAGCACTGCATTTTATCCTACTGACTTCTTTCTGCCTTTTTCATCCCTGCTCCAATTTAAATGAAGCAAAACAACTTCTTATACATCTTTCACTTACAGAAAACAAAACAAAAATCTGCTTATGCAGAAAGACATCTCAAAAGCAGACATACGAGTTCACAACTACATATACAAGTAGTATTGTTTAAGGCTATACTATTTCAGCNGAAGGCTATACTATTTCAGCTGACAACAGTATTTTAAATAAGATGCAGTTAAAAAAAAGACTGAAGGAAAATATAAACAGATGTCCTAATATGTATTAGCATCTGCTCAAAGAAATTTCATTTGGAAATGTAAAATACACTTTTCCGGCTATCTGTACTAATTAGTTACCCGCAGTGTTAACATATTTTAATCTTCTGAAATAAAAGTTTCACATGTACTGTATCTATGTATACCTGGATATATCTCCAGCAAGTACAGCAGTTGCTATAAATGGCTGTAAGTGCTAAAAGAAATAAGCAATCCACACAATTAGATTTCAGGTCATTTAGATTAGTGTTAACTAAAAAACATGTTAATGTGCTACATGTACCGCCACTTCTGCAAATACTGCTGAGTTTGACACATTAACTAATGGACCATCACCTGATAAATACTGGATGCGTGCGGACGAGTAAAGTCTCACATAGTCTCTACTGACTCAGACGAAGATTTTGACAATGACACAAAACCAGCAGTGCCATTGTACTACTGCACTATTCTTGTGCTGTGTGTCTAAAGAATGAAGCATACGATTTAACACAGTTTTCTGGTAGGTATTCCTTCGTTATGAGAAAAACTTAAAATGTAGCTCAGGGCCTACATTGTACTG
>VZTV01036480.1:4338-24655 GCA_013400875.1 Anhinga rufa
TGTTCAGCCTGGAGAAGAGAAGGCTGCGGGGAGACCTTATTGCGGCCTTCCAGCACTTAAAGGGGGACTGTAGGGAAGATGGGGACAATCTCTTTAGCAAGGCTTGTTGTGACAGGACAAGGGGTAATGGTTTTAAACTAAAGGAGGGGAGGTTTAGACTGGATATAAGGAAGGAATTTTTTACACTGAAGATGGTGAGACACTGGCCCAGGTTGCCCAGAGAGGTGGTCAATGCCCCATCCCTGGAAACATTCCAGGTCAGGTTGGACGGGGCTCTGAGCAACCTGGTCTAGTTGAAGATGTCCCTGCTCACTGCAGGGAGGTTGGACTAGATGACCTCTAACGATCCCTTCCAACCTAAACCATTCTATGATTCTATGATTCTATGGTATGCATCATCCAATCAAATCAGCAAAAAACCTGAATAATGAGAAGGTAACTTACTACATGCTTGGAATAGGAACATACTATAAGCTTATGCTGTACTGGAAGCAGTACTGGATCACCACTGGTCCTGCAGCTATGAACAGGAATTTAGTCCAGAAGCTAGGAAAAGAAGTCCCACACTTACAAATAAGGACTACCTGAAAAAGTATCCTCATACAAATCATGTTCCATTTGTCTTTACTGGCTCCTCTCACTTAAACCTTGATCCTGCTCCCAGTGAAGTCACAGGCAACATTCCAGGGAAGAAGCTTCAGCAACAGTTACAATTTTCTTGATACCATAATTTGAGCAGTGTAAAATATTATGCAAATTAAGGGCTACTAGTATTAAAATCTGCTGATTCTGCATCCTTGTTAACAACGAATGGACAGTCAGGATTCTGGGTATTTAATTTGCATATTTGTTTGCATGAACAATTGCAGCCTGTCTATTGGCAGTGCCTTGCACATTCTCTGTTGTAAAACTGAACTTATTCGTTCAAGTACTCTTAAAGCAGCTATTACACCCTTTAAATACTTGATAATAAAAAGACTGGACAGCCATTTTAATTAAAGCATAATTTTGGGTATAAGAAAAGTTAAATGAATGAGACTAATAATATAGTAAAATACAACTGTTTGAACCATTCACTCTACTGGAAGTGGTACTTTTTTTTAGTACACTTAACTAACTGTTACCATGCAAAATGCGACATTAATCAGCAGGAAGAAAATGCATAAGATATTTCTCACTAATGCTCTAATGCCTTTGTCTTAACAATATATTTTGTTGACAACAAGTTTCTGCAGCGACCTTAATATTTTTAATTCCTAGTGCATATGCTCTGCATTCAAGAGTTGAAAGAGAAAGTTTTAAAATCATGTTATATCATTTGGACAGTTGAAACATGATTTTGATACTACTCAGAAAAAAAATGAGATGGTGTATGAATTTTCTGGTAATTATCCGTCATAATTAATCAATAAATACTTCCAGGACATGTAGTCCTTTAGGCTGATAAAATGTCTTCATTAGTTGCTACCCTATGAATTTAATTGACTCCATTGTTTATGTCTTCAGCAGGAGGTAGAGAAGTCATAAAACAGAGTCACTGAATCCAGAATTCACAATAGGTTTGACCACTGATACAACTTTAGTATGCCATGTGAAGCTGGTGGATTGTCTCTCTTTCTTTCAACCTGAAGACTGGCAATGACTGGGAGCTTTGTTAAGACCAAACCGATACAATGTCATAACATCTATTATCACATCTATTATTTGTGCCCATCCAATGTGACTACCACAGCATTACAGTCTCAGGACAGCTGTACAAATAAAGAAGTTGAAGGTAGTCATGCTCATGTGGAAATGACAAATTAGCTCAGTTAAAAAGAACAGAATATTATGCCTGCTCTGCCATCTGATGCCAATAAATTCTTTTAGGATTTCAATGCCTTGTTAATTGTCTAGGTCAGGAACTACCCATGCCAAGATTATGGTCTGTTATTTTAGCATATCCTGAGCTTGACCTGCAGTAAGAAACTGACTTTTGACAAAACAAGACTTTATTTTTTTTTAATTAAGTATGCTTCCTAAGACTAAGACTGCAAATACTTCAGAATCATGCAGCAAAGCATTTAATACTGTTTGGAAAAGGCAATGGCCAAGGTTAGTTGGAATTACTTTTTTTGGTTGCTTGAGACACTGAAGAGCACCTGCTTTTTAGAGTACCCTGAGCACTCAACTGTCTGAATGCACGTTTTAAAGGAGTCCTAACTGGAAATAAAAAAAGCTGGTTCATGCTATTGGTGTGAATTCTGTCTTGTTTCTCGTTATTGATAAAGTCAAAAGAAGTCCAGTTATTGCCTTCAACTGGGACAGCACCCTGTGTTACAGGCTATGTGGATGTACCAGTGATACGTGAAATGCATTTACCTTCTGTTCACATGAACAAAAATGAAAATGCCCAGCAACTCCACAGAATCAAATTGTTGGCAAATAATATAGTGCCCTTTTTCATCCTGTACTAGACTCTGTCTTGTAACCAGTCTTTCTCATTTTACCAGGAGCAGGACAGAGAAAGGAAGGAAAGTAGAGTAGTTTGGGGGCAAGAGAGGAGTGCACACAAAGGCATTTGCGGACAGATGTTTTCTTTTGTAATTCGCTTAGTGAAGTGGAAGCATCTGCTGCCACTCTAAGCTCCACCCATGCCCTTTCCCCTTTTGGAAGAGCAGGACTATTACACAGCAAAGCCACAGCTTCCAGGGCTTGTAGGGGTGTCCATTCTGTGAATTTTCTGCTCCTCCACTGTAACTGTATAGGACTGAGACCAAAACCATTTTCACTGTCAGTCAAGGCTTCAGAATATACCTTCTAAATATTAACTTTATCAAGATGAGAAAGATCTGAGACCCCACACAACTTGGCACTACATCCACTCTCTTGTCCTTAATAGAGCAAATTGTTCTGTGACTGTGGGTTAAACAGTGAGTGAGGGACAGAATAATATATGGCATGTACTTCATTCTCAGTTTGTTCAGAAACAGCAGATCGCATAACGACTTTTCAGTATTACATAACTTATTTTTTACAGTCCGATTTTGAGCTGATTAAATGCAATGGTAACTCTTAGTGCTTGACTTTTCTCAGCATCTGGATCATGCTGCAAACTACTGGAAAATTCTGTGCTCTTTTATCATATTTTTCAATGGTCCAATATGCTACAGGAACATAGTACCTGATGATGCAGCTTAGTATTCATGGTGATAATTCACTGAAGCACAACAAATCACAGTGAAGTGCTGAAAACATTTTTCATGGTGTACTTTGTTTTGTGTTTTAAGCCTGTGGAACCATGAAAAGAAAAAGTATCTAATAAGCCAGTGGGTGTCACTGTTGTGTTAAACAAACATTGAACAAGAGATAATCTGGCTCTGAAACTCAGAAACACTGTTAATGGTTGAAAGCAGAGAGCTGCAAATAGAGCATTTTAGACCACAAATAATTAACACCAGATTAGCTAATAAAATAAAATAAAATAAAATAAACTTCTGCTCTGATTCATTTTATTGAAACACATCACTGATTGGCAATTTTTGGTTTATTCAAATCTATGAAAAAGAATGATTTTGTAGAGCTTTGTCTTGTCTGATGTGGAAAAGCTTGCCAATCTGCAGCAACTGAGAAAAACACTATTTTTAGTATGGTGGGATTGGGGAACAAAACTATTAAGGAAAGAAAGATGCTCAAGAACAAAAGGAGGGATAATTTAATAAGATCAAAACTTTAGAAAAATTTGGAAACGTCTAATATGAAAAATGCTAATTTACAGATGCTGTAGCTGGACACTGTGTATGAAGAACAGCCTCAAAGAGACCTTACAATGAGGAGAATGGAGTGATCCTGTTCCTGTTCCACATTCTGGTAAGCAGGCTCCATTCCATACAAGTTCAAACCCTAACTTCTGGAGCCAGAGAACTGCCTACTGCTCTGCCCAGTTATAAACAAATGTGTGGTCTGCTTCAGATATAGATTTAGGGGTCTTATTTTTCTAGGTCTGTTTTTCTATGGTTCTCAGTGAATGCGAGTGAAATGCAATAGAAATACTACAGAAACTTATAACTGGTCTCAGGAATTTTCTATTTTAAAACTGTATCATAGCTAATATACTGGGAAAAATTATCAACAAGTATGAGGCAAATAGTGGGAGAGATATGGGTTTCCTCAGGTGCTACTGTGCATACATCTCTGATAGCAGATTCAACTAAGCGCATGTATTTGAGATAAAATAGATGGATTTTACACATTCGTTTCCTGAGTGTGCAGCTTGAAAATTCAAATACAAGTGCTGGATATTCCATGTGAATGACAAACTGCCATTGCATACTGACATGCAGAAAAGTGTGATTTAATAAATGCCTCTTACTCCCCAAAACAGACAGAATTTGCACAGTTTCCCAGTTAGTGAATCTGAAATATGTTTACACTGTGCTGTAAATCAGACTCAGATACCCACTAGGATCTACTAGGGAGATGTGACAACCCACATGATCTATTAGGGAGATGTTACAAGAGAAGTGGTGCCCAAAGACAGACCTACTATAGAGTTAAATTTCACTATTCTTACCCTGCTGCCCTGAAGTATATATCAGCTAACTTTCTAACTTACCTGTGACAACCAACTGACTTAGCATCTCTTGTGAGTGCTTACTCCTTACACCTCATATGCCAGAAAATGTGAGACCTTCCTCTTAGATTTCTGTTTGCTAGGTTCTTTCCTACACTAGCATGAAAATAGGCCACTCACTTCATCTGCAAAAGAATGAACATCAGTCTTGCTGGGTTATATTTATTATTCACTTTGCTCCAGGAATTTCACATGATCTCATAGAAGCTAGATCAGGTTGGGTCATGAATAGACGCTTGCTTTCTAAATCTACTTAACTCTACAAACAAAGCCAAAGGAATTGAACGGGATCAAACTCTGGGGTCAGCACAGGACAGCTTTACAATCGGACAGTGCTAACTGCAAACATTTCTTAAAGTATCTAAATTCTGTTAGAGCAGCCAGCATTTTTGGAGGCCTTTGATACAACACTGCAGGAGTTATCAGGGAAATGACTTCCCAAGTTAGAGAAAGAGGAGGAAATGGGGGAAAGGTTTCACTGTCTGTTAGACATATCAGGAGAAAATTAAAATCATGGACTTTATGGGAGACCAAAGAGAAAAAGGGGAAACAAATCTAAAACAATGTTTGCCTCTAATTAAAAACATTGACTGCTACTGCCTACTGGAAGACCATATCTTGACTGGGAAAGAAGAGGCAGGAGAAAGTCTCAGTTGTTTCAGGCTGGCATTAAAAATCATGTAGAATGCTTACTGGCACATATACTTTCACTAATGACTTTCTCCCCTCATTTATCTGTTACCCTCACAGCAAAGGAGTTTTTTCTCATATTTAAGTGGAACCTCCTGTGTTCCAACTTGTGCCCGTTGCCCCTTGTCCTGTCATCGGGCACCACTGAAAAGAGTCCAGTCCCATCCTCTTGACCCACACCCTTCAGATACTTATAAACATTGATAATATCCCCCCTCAGTCTTCTCTTCTCGAGGCTGAACAAACCCAGGTCTCTCAGCCTTTCCTCATAAGAGAGATGCTCCAGTCCCCTGATCATCTTTGTAGCTCTCTGCTGGACTCGCTCAAGCAGCTCCTTGTCCTTCTTTAAATGGAGGGCCCAGAACTGGACACAACACTCCAAACACGGTCTCATTAGGGCAGAGTAGAGGGGGAATATGACTTCCTTTGACCTGCTGGCCACATTCCTTTTAATGCAGCCCAGGGTACCATTGGCCTTCTTGGCCCCAAGGGCACAGTGCTGGCTCAGGGTCACTTGCTGTCCACCAGCACTCCCAGGTCCTTCTTGACAGAGCTACTCTCCAGCAGGTCAGCCCCCAACCTGTACTGGTGCCTGGGGTTGTTCCTCCCCAGGTGCAGGACCTTGCACTTGCTTTTGTTGAATTTCATCAGGCTCCCCTTGGCCCAGCTCTCCAGCCTGTCCAGGTCTCGCTGGACGGCAGCACAGCCTTCTGGCATATCAGCCACTCTTCCCAGCTTGGTATCACCAGCAAACTTGCTGAGGCTACACTCCATCCCTTCATCCAGGCCATTGATGAATATGTTGAACAGGACTGGACCCAGTACAGACCCCTGGGGGACACCCCCAGTTATGGGCCTCCAACCAGACTCTGCCCCATTGATGACGACTCTAAGCTCTGTTGTTGAGCCAGTTCTCTATCCACCTCAATGTCCGCTCACCCAGCCCACACTTCCTTAGTTTGTCAATGAGGATATTATGGGAGAGAGTGTTGAATGCCTTACTGAAGTCAAGGTAAACAACATCAACTGGCCTCCCTTCGTCAACCCAGCCAGTCACTCCATCATAGAAGGCTGTCAGGTTGGTCAAGCATGATCTTCCTTTGGTGAATCCATGTTGACTGCTTCTGATAACCTTCTTTTCCTCTACCTGTTTGTTCACTTTACTAGCTAAATTTCCAGTGGGCAATGCTTCCATTGAAAGTCTATAAAGGAAGGTAATATTCTAAAATCTGTAAAATGGCAATGTCATCAAATACCTGTCATAGTGTTTTATATGTAAGCAAAAATCCCTCAAATGAAACTAGCAACAATATTTTCCTCACAGTCTGCTGACAAAGTGAAGCCCTTATCAGATGGGCACACCTTAACTTTGAAACTCTACAACTGCTGTCTTATCAGCAGATAGATATTCTGACTTCTCTAAAAATCTCCTTTTCATTAGTGCGTGGAGAAGGATATAGGGAAATGACCATTAGCAATGTGCGAAACAAACTGCTTAGGCTCTTATTCAGATGTTAAACTGTCACTTGTAAGTTGGACCTATGACATCTATCTAGCACAAAGTCTACATTATGATAAAATGAGCACCTTTCCTATGGATAATAATTCCTATGCATTCCACTAGGTGTATTACAAATAATGCACTTTGCTAAATAGCTTCTCCCCCACCACACTTTTTAGGGGAGATAAAAGTTACTGGACACTTTCCATTGAAACTGGAACTCTATTTGGAAATATCAGCCAACAACAAAGATTCAGAATAGCATACAAATGGTCATCCTACTTTAATGAAGGATTTGTGTGCAGTTCTTGGAAGAGTTTGAATAACATGTTTAATCAATTCCTAATAGGTCTGACCTTGTGTGTTTCTAACATAGATGATACCTTAGCAGTACAATAATGGGGCAATTTGCCCTTGCTCCCCTCTAAGTCTTATTCAGTGGAAGATCATGAAGGGAATACACTATATCTGACTCCCTGTGGTAAAAGATTAAAAACTAAACAAAAAAAAAAATAGGTGGACTGGTCTACGTATATCAATGTAACCCAGTACAGATACTGATGTACCTCACTCAGATGCTGCTTTTCTCATTCAGCCTCTGCAAAGGCCCCTGATACTGTAGTTGGTTTAACAGAGCTGAACAAAGACTTCTTGACTTTGAGGTCTGCTATAAGGTTGGCTTTCCAGCTGGTCTGGATGAGATTATTGTTCCATTGCCTTTTGCCAGCATGTACATGAATTGTCTAGATTTTTTTTGTGTTTCCAGCAAATGTTTGCTTCAGGGGCCAACTCATCCTTATTTTTGACAGCTAGTCTGTGCCAAATAGTGAAAAAGGAAAAATATGGTGCTAGGCAACCAAATTTATACTGTTGCCTTCATCTCAACTTCTTTACAGAGAAGGATTATTTAATAAACTGTACACTTCTGAAATTTTAGGTTTGCACACTATACGATGCCAGAGGCTTTCAATGATCATTTATTTCTTGCACTTTAAAGACAGGATTGAGTAAGATGCAAAACTCTGAGGCACCAGCCTGGGAGAAGGATTCAGACAGAAAAGTAGATAAAGCAGATGTTTTGCATTCTAGGAGGCTAACAATAAGATAAACAAATCTTTTATTTTGTAATGTGTAGTCTCCACATAAGCAAGGAAAGCAAAGCTAGTGTGTCAGAGTGTAAAGGCAGAACACAGCAAAATTTAGAGACCAACAGAATTGTAGGATGAAAAAAAGATTGAGTAATCCTACAGAAAATAATTAATCACCATACATTAGTATAGAAAATATTTGCAACAAACTACCTGCAGTGCTGTTTATTTAAGCCACATTTCATGTAAGGTCTGATAAGTACTTCTATTTCTTGCATATTGATAATAAAAATGACTGCATGAAATACAAATTCATATTACATTTGAGAGACTTTATCCATCAGCATGCATAGGTATTTCAGAGTTGTTTCAGAAAATGGTACAATTCTCAGACTTACATTTGCATAATGACATTGAATTTATTTTGAAATGTTTATAACACTTCTGTTTGGCACTTAGGTCCAGATCCTTGGAAGTATTTAGAAAGCTAACTGCAAATGCATGAATCATAGTTCAGTTTACCTGTGGTGGGGAGGACAGCTTAGGAAAGAGCCATAACAACTGCAGTGAGTATTTATTATTGGCTGGTTATGGCCATGCAATTCAGAACTTCCAGGCTACTGAAAGAGAACCAGAATCAGGGAAATTTCCTCTAGTTTCAAAGTCAGCTGTTTATAAATGGTGCTTCAGGTCAGATTTTTGGTAACCAAAACAGTCTATTTGTTAGCAGTGAGAGACACAATGCTAGTCAAAATACTTCTCCTGGGATGCCCTTTTGCTAACACAGTGTTACAGAGATAGACACATCCTAGGCCCCTATTATGAAAATCCTACAGCATGGGGAACTTTCGTATAGACATAATCCTGGAGGATTAGGATAGCATCCAAGGATACCACGGCAGTGATCATGGCACAGCAAAGCATGCAGCTAACAGCAGAAGTACAGGAAGGAAAAGGTGTGTCTTGCTTTTGTGGTGACTCAGGTTGTACACAAATAAATGGGGAATGCAGTTCTTCTAAAAACTGATCCACCATGTTCAAGCTTTCTAACCCCAAGCTTTTACATTAGTACTTTGAAAGAAAACAATTTCCATCACTGACTGACAATTTTTCACTTGTTCACTAATCAGGGCATGTATCTAAATAAGTCCTTTTCTCATATAACATTTACATTGTTTGTTATCACTATATAGATATGTATATTGAGAAAGAACAGCCAAAATAACAAACTAGTCACCACTGGACCGTATTTCAATTAACAAATAGCAACATGCACAGTTACTAATTTTAGTGTATAATATGAAAATGCCTTGACTTCATTCAATGTTTTACAATTATTTATAGAGCAAAGACAATTCAGATCTTTTTTATACTTAGTGCATTAAGCTAGTAAAATAAAAAGTCTGCAAGCTTTTCTAGAATCACCTAACCCAAATAAGAAACACCTAAGTTCCCATAAAACTAGTAAATGGCATAAACATTCTCTTTTAACCAGCCCCTTAGGAGAAAAAGAGCATAGATTTCTACATTTAATATATATCAAGAATGACCTTTATCTGAGTAGTCAAAGAATCTTTAACACAAAAATGGCACCACAATTATTACAAACGTAGTTTACAAGCAAACCTGTTTATAAACAATCTTAACTTCCTTCAGTGATAGCTGTACTTCATACCAGTGAGAGAATTATGCTAGTTGGCTATATTCAGACTTCTTTATGTCTGAATATTGATTTATTGAATATTGATTTATTGATTTATGTCAACCATATTGATTTTAAAGAACAGCAATATGCACAAGATGAACAGTATTTACAACAGTAATTATCATTAGTTCTAATCATCACTTACTCTTGATCCTTTTTCTGGAAAGCACCGACAAACTGAACAATCCTGTCCCGCACATGTGTCAATATATGCATATCCTCCCTAAAAATGAAAAAAATATGGATTTATTAATATGCATCAGACAACAATCACTTCAAATATTGTCAACTGGACATATTGTCCAATCAGATGATTTTTGAGGCAAAAGATATGTCTACCCTTGCATACCCACAGGGAAGTTTCCTACTGATGAAGGAACTTGGCATAACAGCAAACATCAGAATATTGTGCAGGTCTTCAGCTTGACACATATGAACCTTTTTCCAGTGCTTGCTTAATAGAATACACACATCAATACTACATTTAAAATCCTCCTAACATTTTTGGACCTTTCATCAGCATGAACATGCTGGCAACGTAGAATCAATAAACAAAAGCTTATTACTATTGCTGTAGAAGGTGAAAGACATTACTGCAAGTTATGTTAAGTAATGCTAAATATTACATCTAAATACAACAAAGGAAATAGCTGCATCCAGAAATATTTTAACAGACTCAGAATTTAATTTGTAACCCATCACATTAGTTAGGAGATTGTTTAACTATAATTAAATGATAAAAGGCAAAATGGGCTGAAGAGCAACAAGCCCACTCAGCAATAAAGCCTTGTATTTAATTCTTTGTCTATTAAATGAAAAAAGTAGTATGTGCATGGTGTAATTATGCATTGCCTACCATTAATTTACTTATTTCTTGTATTAAAACTTTCTGTCATTGTCCTCTTAATAGCAAAGAAGTGACTACTTTGTTTCATCAAACTGCAATGAGGAAAAAAATCATATTCGAGGAGAAACTAAAACAACAAAATGTAAATTCAGTAATTTATTGTGTGGTAAGTGAACATGATTTTATTATTCTTTTCTATTTCCCAAAGCATTGTATTAAACATAAACCAATTATACATACCATATGCATTTATAAACTCACTTAGATGGTTGGAATGTCCATTAGGTGACATTATTTTTTTTGCAAAATTATGTAAATGATCAAAGTGGTTTCAAAAATGATGACAGGACTTAAAAGATTTAAGAATCATTTAAGTAAACAAGTAAACAGTGATAACATGAAAATATTTGTTCAGTGTAGATTTCATTTTTATCAAGGTCAACATTCTTTTGTTACTGGTTTTAATAACCAACAGAACACAATAGGTTCATACTTCAGTTTTTCAAGGAGAAAACACTGACAAATATTAGATAAGGAAGAATAATTCTGTTCTTTCTATCTACAATATTTTTTGAATATCTGGTACTCCCAGACCTCAGAACAAGAGGGTATGATGGCCTCTCTCACAGACTGCTTCTCTTTCACACACTGGATTCCCATGAAATTCCTAATCTACTCCACACTAGTCTCTCACCTAGTTATTAAAAACTTGCCTCTACTGGAATGTCAATGGAATGCAAGTTTCTAATAACATGTAAGCTGTTACCCTTTGTTCTAATTGAACACATTTATTTTTAAAAAAATACTTTCAATTTTCAACAGTTCAATTCAAAAGAGATGACTTTGGGGGAAAAAGAAAACAAAAAAAAAAGCTTTTAAATATTTGAAAGAAACAAAGAGGATGGACTTGAAAGAAGTTTCAGTGAGGGCACTGCAAACATAAGGTGAGTATGGAGGACAGTACAGAGGGGAAAATAAAGGAGATATTTGGACTATATTATAAGTGAAATTTTGGCTCCGGAGAGATGGGAATGCACAGGAAGGCCAGTTTAAGATCTAGGCTAACATACAGAGATGGGCTTGAAAGCTAGAATGAGTATGATATATGCTATAACGTAGAGCCATGGAAAGGACTTAATGAGGAAGGAGACAGACTCAGTGCATGAGAGAGGTTTTTTTACATGCAGCTTTCCAAAAGCATCTGAAGATGCCAAAGTCAGAATTTAGTAGAATCCAAAGGAGAAAATTACAAAATAGTTAAGCAGAGCAACAGGAACAGAAAGGAAAGTGAGAACTGCAGAAATACTGGAAGAAACATCACAGTTTTCCCACAGAACTATAGGTCATTTTGGTGTATATAGTGTTGTTACTTGTTTGAACTTTACCATCCTATCTGTCACCTGTCTAAAGTAAATATCAATGTCACTTACCCCATCAACTTCTTGTGCTGAAAAAATAATCAGCAGCCACCTGATTTGAAAGAATGAGAAAGCTAA
Organism: Anhinga rufa; assembly: GCA_013400875.1. Taxonomy (NCBI): domain Eukaryota; kingdom Metazoa; phylum Chordata; class Aves; order Suliformes; family Anhingidae; genus Anhinga; species Anhinga rufa. The sequence goes on from VZTV01036480.1 coordinate 16,278, forward strand.
ATTAAAACTAGATTTCCAACATTCAACCTTCACAAAAATGTAGCCTCTAAAAAGTGAGATGTGTGTACACATGATTAAGTCCTGTTTGGGATGATTATTTAGTAAAAGTATATTTGTAGGGGGTATGCACCATCAAGAAATGGTCAGCACATGCTATATATATTTGTCTTTTTCGATTTGTGAGACTGAGTACAAACACAGAGGCATGAGTAAAACTATGTAAAAGTTCTTGTAACTTCCCCCTTGTAACCTACTTCCACTCCCACAATTAGGAATAGCCAGAGAGAAACCATTCCAGACTAATTTCTGCGCCTCCACGGACACCATGGGGTGAAGACTGAGCAGAGATGGAGGTGATCTGCATTCGCCCCCAAATGAGTTAGCTGGTGCTGTTTTCTTTTGCTCAGAGTGAAAGCGAGAGAAGGCAGAGAGCAAAGCAGCACTCAAAATAGCCACATGATTCCAGAGCAGCATGGTCCATACCAACCATTGCTAGTGATGGAGTATAAAGTTGGAATCATGTCTTTTATGATTTCCACATGCAAAAAAAAGATGATAAAGTAAACCAGAAAGGTAGCCCCAAATTTCTGCAACAATACAGGAAATAAACATTATTATTATTAATACTACCATTATTGAGAACTAAGGTGCTCACTAATTATATGAAATGATAAGTTAGATATGGCCATAACCTATAGACTACTGTGTATTATTCTCCAGGCTGTAGTGAAGCCTGTATCAAAATTACTCCAACGCTGCAAATATTTAGGCATTTAGTAAATTTCCCAAAGTCCTACTGAGATCAACCTCTATTTTTTCTTTGTTATTCACATGGTCAACTCTTTGGAGCACTGACAACTGTGCCAGCAAACCCACGATTAATCTGCCTGATTATTAATTATTCATAGATTCAGACTGCATATAATGTAACCTGTATATGCACTGATATACACTGATTAATTCAGTACTGACAAATTTAACAATTTAGCCATTTATGTACATTTACTTTATATACTTTTAAAAGCTATGTTGCCTGCTACTTTTTTTCAAATACACAGATTTTACAGAAACAAAGTATTTATTAAAATAATTAGAGGTAACTGAAGACAGAAGTGCATACTGTCTCTTGCTAAATGAGAAACAAAGGACTGATTAAAAAATGTGAGATTGCCGGATTATCAGCTACAGCAGTAAACGGTGGAGAAGTTTTGTACATCCCAGTAGTTCATCCTTTAATGCATCAAGTAAGTTTGTGTTGAAATGATTTAACTTCACAGGAACACTTCAGCCAGGTAACAGACAATAGCATTGGTTTGTGCTGTGATTGTTACTAATTTAAGGCCATTTCTGCTTCTAACCTTCTGAACTTGCAGACAGTCTCTGTAAATACTTTATTTTGTATCAGCGTTGGACAGGTGCGAGATATTTTTCATTTAAGAAAATGCTGAGTTGTCATGAAGCCCTTGTACAACTGAAAAGGAAATCTGATGATGCTTCTTGATGCATGGTGCTGCAGTCTCCCTTTTTCCAGTCATATATGGCAGGCATGCATTTGCCAGATTGTTCCCTGTCATTTCAAAATCCCTGCCTCCTGAAGCCAGACAGACTTTACCTGTGTACTCACATCAGCACAAGACTGTTAGAGGTAAGTCATTCACAAATAATGCAGAAAAAAGGCAAGAAGAGCTACGTTGGAGAGATGGCTGGGATAGAACTGCTACATTGGGGAACACCTGAATAACAAGCAGCCTGGGTTTACACAAACCAAATAAACATGGAAAAGACACTGGAGGGAGTTCAGGCATTTTAGCAGGACAGAAGACTGCCTAGCAGCGAGGGTGTCAGGTTCACACAGGTTCACCTGCTGGGCCAGGTTCCCAACTAGGAAAGCATAATTTCACATTCCTAAAGAGCCTGGTGCATGAAGTTTTCTAAAGACCTCAAGAAAGAAGAAAAATTGCATTGACTTTTCCTAGAAGATATTTTAGAGATGGAATCATTGATCCCACACAACCATTCCAAAAATTCCTGGCTACAGTGATCCTCATCTTCTCCTAAGGATCGTTTTCCTCCAGAAAGAGCTCCTGCCACAGATGCTACCAGGTATTTCCATCAGTCTCTAAAACTTTTCTGCATGCCTTTTAATAATTCTCCCTCATCTGCAAAATTATACTGGGGCAGGCATTCAGGTTTGAGTTGGTCATTACTTCTTCTTCTCCAGATATGTTAATCACTAGAATGTAGGAATATCTTTCCTCTTAAAACACACTCAAAATTATAATTCCCGTTTCCTACTATTCAAATAGTGCAGTACCTGAAATTTAAATGGTATAAACTTATAGACCAGCAATTAAGATCAAAGACCATAAATTTTATAATATAGGCTTATCAAATTTATGACAGGCTATGGATGATTTAACTGGTGATTTCTTATTACTGTTAAAACAACAGCTAAGAATATACCTCAGTTACTCTAGTTAAAAAATTTAGTGATCTGTAAAACTCACCCAGCAGCTGTGAAAAGCCACTTAATCCATTCAAACGAATCCTTTGTTAATGCCATTCACGCTGATTGCGGATCTGTATATGCAGAACTTCTTTTTTTCTTTCTTTTTTCTTTTTAACAGCAGGTCTCTTTCCTTCTGTTTGTGGATGGTCTATAAACACTGTTCCATACTGTTGTTGTTTTCCCCTCTGAATCTGTTTATATTAAAATATACATCTGATGTACTAACATAAGTAATTACTGGATAACCAAAATATGTCTTAACCATTTACTTATGTCATACTGCACAGCTTTATGTTGGCACTACATTATATTATTCCTATACAGGCTGAATTTTTATTTTATCAGCACTCCAATTATTTCAAGAGGACTATATATAAAATTACAGATCAGCATAAAGAGGGTACAAGACTTCAGCCTAGAAAAGAGATAGCCTTCACTCAGCATTTGAAAGAATGAGTGAAGAGCATCTTGCATCATTATTTCTTAAAAAGATATCATACCTACCATTTTAGCTAAAGGCATTAAAAAGAAATATGTGACACCTATCTACAGTAAAGACCTAATGAACTTAAAAAAAAAGAATCAAGAAAATATTGGCTATACTTTCAAGACTGTCTTCTGCAAACTGGGCTGGACCAGTGTTTGTGTGTACATCTGAGCAAAGGAGGACTACTCTGAATGGAGAATAAGCCGTATGTATCTTCAGCTCAGGAGTTCTACCCATATGTATGGATAGATGACAATCACTGGAAACATTACCTATATTTTTATAGCTTTATGTTTAGACCATTTTTTCCATCAGCCAGGATTTAGGAAGCTGGAAGCCCTAAGCACAGGGCTGACCAGAGGCATCTACAGTCCCAGACGGTCAGATTTTGCATGCATAAAATAACTGAACAGTGCATCTGTTACCTCTGACTTAGGTCCAACAGCATATATGCAGTTTTATGTGCAAAAGTCCTGCACCAACCTTTTTGTAAACTCAGGCTTCACAAATCCAGAGAAATGGCCAGCTCCTGTGCAAACTTTTACATCTCCCAAATAAAAAAAGCTGTAATCCTTTGGAGTAAGGCACATCTGGTAAATGATTCACAGTGGTTATTTCAAACTGAGGTCTTAAGATGCTGGGCTTTTCCTAGGATAGCACAGATTATCACACACTTATATTTTTTAGTGCTGTAGCCTTCCAAATGTAGGGAGGTTAATTTTGAGGAGACCGAACACTGACTAGAGTGAACTGACAGGGGTTTGCTTCCTTTGGAGAAGTCTCCTGAGTAAGCAAAAATAATCACTTACTGAGAAGGGAGCAAGGACGTAAACCTTCAGCAAACTGGCTGTTCTCTGATAGCTGTTCATCAAGCAGCTATCTTTTCTTTGTAAAACAAATGAACGTACAGTTCGTGCAACATTACTCTCTTGCTTTCTATTATTTAGACAGTGTAACATCTTTCTAACCAAAACTAATCTATAAATAATAGACTCCTATGTGTACCACAGTATATCTATATCCCACAGTATGAAGAACAGACTTTGTATCCAAGACTGAATGTGTGAATGAATGTCTGAAGAACAGACTTTGTATCCAAAAATCCAAGCCAGTAATAAAATGTTAGACTTTGCAGAAATTTGATCCTGTTGTGCACTATCCACCTCATTATTTAATTATCCAAACAGCTTCTGAAAATGAAATAGAAATTTGATATTTGCATTGTATTAGCAGAGAACCTTTTATTTTCAAATTAAAATCCATTTTGATCCAACCCATTGACACAGTTTGAAATAACACTTAATGCATGAGCGGAAGACTTAAACCACTCTGCTTGCTATTTCATCATGGCTACCAAAACCCCATTGTTTTCTGAACAACTTCCTATAGTTTGAAGTGTTCGGCAGCCAGTGTAATAATATAAGGACTACAAAGCGTTATTTAGATTAATATATCACTGATCTTACATTTTATATTCTGTAGTAATCACAACAGTTACCACAATACACTAATTACCTAATTCGAAAGAAGGTAAAATATCCCTAGGATAACACACTCAATACCACCAAAAGAATAGGTTTTATACAAGCATCACTAAACCTCAGCTCATAAAATTCTCAAACCTAGATGTTTAGTTTCTAGACAAGGACCAAGAAGGAAGACAATTTCATTCTTAGAGACTGACAAAATAAGACCAGAGGACATGAGCCATAGTTTGAGGCAGACACACAGCTGCAGTTATTGAGGCATAAAAAGTTAGAGCAACCCTAACTATATTCTCATTACATCCAAATAAACCAACATTATGCATAACAAGACCATTGAAGTTGCAAAGTCAAGGTTTCAGAAGTTAGGAATTAAAAATTAGGGTTGTGTGCTCAATTTTGATGTGGTTCTTTCATGCATATGATCAGGATAGTAATTTTAAGTACAAGAACATATATGCTGTTTTACGTGGGGCTTCTGCCTCATTCATGATGGATATATTCCATAGTCTTTTCATCCTTTTCCTTAAGCCTTACTTCTTCTTTTACAGTGTCCTATGAAACTTTGTGCTTTATGCTGAATTCATACAATTGTAATGTTTCCCACAAAAATATTCCTTATCTGTAAAAAGAGAAAATACTGTTATCCTTGATTTACCATGGAGAACTGAGGAGACAAAATCAAAGCTAAAATCATTAAGTATCAATTACTGTAAAAAAAAGCCAAACTTGAATTTGTTGCAGCTTTCAATTTCTTTCTAGTATTAAGAAAGCAATTAATCTGTTGTTGATGCCCCGGTGTTTTTTTTGGTAAAGTACCTCTACAGGCAGCTGCAGGTACACGTTTTGGCACAACTGATGTTAAGCCTGCCTGGCCAGCTGTGTTGCCAGACAACACCATCTCTCTGAGTTTGTAGCTCTCTGAAGATATTATGGACTACAACAGTATCAGCAACACAGTCTGCATTAAAGTTTCATAGACTTTTTTTGGATGGGTGCCACCAATTATGGTAGCAACGAGCAGCAGAGGGAACATCAGTGGCTGATCTTACCTTTGCTCCAGGTCAATGCTACTTCAAAGTCACTTACCTGTCCTAAAAACTCACATAAAGGCATATATGCTTTTCATAATGCAACATTACTTGCTGTGTCTTAACTATAACACACAAAACTACCATCCAGTTGGGCTGCACTACTTAGCAGCCAGCTGCTCAAGGTCAGTGGTACTGGGATAAGATGGGACTCAAAGAGGACTTTTTTTTAAATGCTGTCTTTCTGTTGCATCTTCCTTGTTAGCACCTTCCCATCTTTGCTTCAAGCTTGCTGACTTCTTTTTTTGAAGTTTCCACACAGGGTTTTCATTATTTGAAAACTGACTCAATATCTTCTTATTACAGCAGTATTTCATCATTAGGTATTCTGCATATATTAATATATTTCTCTTGACAGTGGTTTGCCTGCTTTCTTCTGTTTCTTCCAATACTTCTTTGGCCTAGTATCTAAGAACTCTCCTTTTAAGTACTATCTTCTTTACTCAGTGAGAGTTATACTGTTCATCCTGCATCTGAATTTGCATAATTTCCGAGGACTGACCATTCTCTTCCACTGTTGTCTGGCTTGCTCCAACTTTGTAGTCTCAGAGAACCCTGCACCTTTTATTTTCATTTTTGTGTAAATGAGTTTCTGCTACCTTCTAACACCAGTTCTTCTAATGTTAAACAACTGTAGACCCCATTTTTGTCCTTATTACAGTATTTCTACATAAAAAGTATGCACTGTTACAGTTGACAGATTTAGGAATCTGACAAATAAAATGCATCAGTTTAGTGGTTTTATCCCTAAGATACTATTTCTTCTACACGGTCACCATCAATCTGGCTTGAAAACAGGATTATTTTCCCTTTCTCTCTATACCTGCCAGCTTGCTCTCACTGATGCTTGAGATTTTAGTGCCAAGGTGATAACGTACAAGATCTTTGACACTGAATATACTGCTCTGCTCTTCCAGAGATGCATTCTTGCTGCTAGTACCAAACTTTTGGGAAAAGCAGCCTCTACTAACTAGCTTTCACAGTGGATTTCATAGGGGGTTGACAGTAGTCTTTACTCTCATGCATGTAAAAAGCAGCTATTTTACACAACGCTGTGGTTAGCTTTATGTCCATGAGAAGCTTTAGATTTCTATCTTGTGAATAGTCCTAAATACATTTATATATATATTTTTTATTGTTGAATAGTTAGGCTTTTTCTGTGTCACTTGTAGTGCTTAATGAAGCCTGTAATGTGGGATTTCCTATACAGCATTCACGAACACTACAGGTAAGGTAAGATCATTATTGCTGGCCTGGCCAACATACTTTCTAAGCTGGCACCATCTAAGAACAGCGCTTTATTTGGCGATATATTGCATTGGACATGCAGTACTTTTGTCACTAGCATAAACGTGATAAACTTTACATATTGCCAACACTTTACGAATCACACTTCCATTCACAAAACCTTCATCTCATGCTAAGCTATGTGGAAAGCCTGGGGAGAAACATCTCTCACTGATTTACATTTATGCAGTGGGCAACACTTTGCCCCTCCTGTGATCAGCCGCTTGGTCTTCGCTGTCTCGTCATGAAAACACTTGAGGGAGAGAAGCGTTGCTGGAAGGAAAGCGCTCCCGTCAGTGCCCGGGAGCGGCCCCGGCAGCAGCGGGATGGCGCCGAGGGCCCGGCTGCCGCCGGCCTTCCCCGGTACCGCCTCGCTCACGCACCCAGCGCTGCCGCCTCCCGCCTCGCTCCCGCCCCGGTTCGACCGACCCCTTCTCCCCGCCGGGGCGCTACAGGCGACCCCCGGCCGCGTCCCTGCTCGGGCGGGTCCCCGTCCCCGTCCCCGCTCCCGCCGCGCAGCCCCGAGGCCGTTCGGGCGGCACCCACCACCCGCGCCCTCACGGCCGGCCGGGAGAAGCGGGCTGGGGACGGAGACAGCCCGGTAACCTGGGTCCCCTGCAGCTGCCCCGGGACAGGGCTGCCCCCTCAGCGAGCTGCCCAGCCCCGGCAGGCGCCGAGGCCAGGCGGGGCGGCCCGTGACGAGCGCCAGGTAGCGCCGCCCGGAGCTGCTCACCTCAGCTCCCAGGCGGGAAAGCCCCCGGCTCCTCGCTCACTCCATGCCCGCTGAGGACGGACGGACGAACGGACGGATGGACTGACGGACGGCAGCTGCTGGTGGTGCCCGAGGCAGGAGACGCGGAGGGCAGAGGGGGTGGAGAGAGNAGCGCCGAGGCGGGTGCGAAGCAGCAGCAGCCCCCCGGCCAAAAGCTGCGGGCGAAGGGGGACGGAGCCCAGGCGCCCCGGGCCGAGCTCCGCGGGACGCCGCGCAGGTAGCGCAGGGCGCGGGAATGGCCGGCAGGGGCTGCCCCCGCCGCCTGGCGCTGCTGCTGCTGCTCGCCCTGCTCCGGCCGGGCCGCGCCGCGGCGGCTGAGGTGAGTTAGTGCGGGGCGGAGGGGCTGGGGCGGCGGCGCGGGGCCCCGCGGCGGCTGCAGCCTCACCTGGGGCAGAGCGGGGCTGAGCCCCTCGGCCCCCGCAGCCAGCGCACTGCGTTTCGGCGTTAGCGAGTTGTGAGGAAGAAAAGGTGGATTTATTGTATTTAAAATGATACGCCTCTCTCGCGTCGGGTACACGGCACGCGGGCACGGTGAGGTGAGGTACATCTCGCCCGGCCGTGAGGTACCGTTACCTGCCGGGCGGGGAGGCCCCCGCGCAGGGCACTTGGTCACCGCTTGTCCCAGGTGCGAAGGAGAAGCAGAGCGGGCGGGCGGGTCGCAGGGCGGCTTCCCGCCCTTCCAGCTGAGGGGGTCCCGTGAGGGCTGGAGGGGCCTCAGCCCCGCCGGGAGCCCGGAGAGCGGCTCTGG
>VZTV01036490.1:13985-26310 GCA_013400875.1 Anhinga rufa
TTTTTTTTTTTAATGCTTCCTTTTTTAAGAGTATTGCAGTCCTGAGTCAGGGCTGTGCAGCTGGATGTTCAGAGCTCCTTTCTGTTTGTCTGTTGGCATTTCCTTCTCTTTCGCGGAACAGCTAAGAACACGACATACTGTACTTTAGCAGAGTAGCTGCTAAAACAAGCTTGGCTTTTAGAAGTTCATTTCTGACTTTTAGAATCATAAAATTCAGTACCAGATTACAAAAGCAGTTTCAAAATGCAATCCGTTTCAGCTTAGTGTCCTTAAAACCTTGTTAGTTTTTGTTCCAGTTATCAGTACATTCATCCAGTATGAATACGCTGCTTGCAGCATTTGGGAATTCTGTGTGTGCTTGTGATGAACTTTTATTTTTCTTTTTTTTTTCTTGTCGTGCCACATAGTAATGGGTAGGTGTGGAATCCGCAGCCTTCCTGCCACGAAGAGCATAGGTTGTGAAAAATGACAAAAATAAATCAAGGCTATTTTTAGTTCTCACAGCATGTCTGTACTTGTTTAATTTATGGTGTAATGTATAGCTAGGTTGTTCCTGCTTTTCCTGAGTTTTCTCCCATGATTCTCACATTCATCCAGTTTCCTCTTCCTTTTAGTTTCTGACTTACTTGCAGGGGTTTTCTTCTTTGTTCTGTGTGGCTTCCTTAGTAGAGGCAGGTAATATTAGCCAGTTCCACAGACCTTTTTGGCAGTTAGGAGAGGGTGAAAAGCATTATATTTTACAAATAGTTTAGGCCTTTTTAGTATCTTTATCTCATTCATTGCCCTTCTGTCCCCTTCTTTTGACTATAAATCTTTGTGTTTATATGCTTTCTGTTGTAGCTCTAACCTTACATTCATGTATCATAGAATCACAGAACGGTTTGGGTTGGAAGGGACCTTCAGAGCCCATCCAGTCCAACCCCCCTGCAGTGAGCAGGGACATCCCCAACCAGAGCAGGTTGCTCAGAGCCCCGTCCAGCCTGACCTGGAATGTCTCCAGGGATGGGGCATCGACCACCTCTCTGGGCAGCCTGGGCCAGGGTCTCACCACCCTCAGTGTAAAAAATTTCTTCCTTATATCCAGTCTAAACCTACCCTCCTTTAGTTTAAAACCGTTACCCCTTGTCCTGTCACAACAGGCCTTGCTAAAGAGATCGTCCCCATCTTTCCTATAGTCCCCCTTTAAGTACTGGAAGGCCGCAATAAGGTCTCCCCGCAGCCTTCTCTTCTCCAGGCTGAACAACCCCAGCTCTCTCAGCCTGTCTCCATAGCAGAGGTGCTCCAGCCCCTGATCACCTTCGTGGCCTCCTCTGGCCCCGCTCCAGCAGGTCCATGTCCTGTCTGTGCTGGGGGCTCCAGAGCTGGACGCGGCGCTGCAGGGGGGTCTCACCCGAGCGGGGCAGAGGGGCAGAATCCCCTCCCTCGCCCTGCTGCCCACGCTGCTGGGGATGCAGCCCAGGGCACGGCTGGCTTTCTGGGCTGCCAGCGCACATTGCTGGCTCATGCCCAGCTTTTCGCTCACCAGTACCCCCAAGTCCTTCTCCGCAGGGCTGCTCTCCATCCCTCCATCCCCCAGCCTGTGTTGATACCAGGGACTGCCCCGACCCAGATGCAGGACCTTGCACTTGGCCTTGCTGAACCTCATGAGGGTCTCCCAGGCCCACCTCTCCAGCCTGTCCAGGTCTCCCTGGGTGACATCCCGTCCCTCAGGTGTGTCAACCGCACCGCTCAGGTTGGTGTCACCTGCAAACTTGCTGAGGGTGCCCTCGATCCCACTGTCTGTGTCGTTGATGAAGATATTCAACAGTACTGTATCGACTTGAACAGTTCATTACTCTTCTCTGAAATATTTGCAGAGAGTTTGAGCTGTACTCCATGGAAAGAGCAATATTTCTTATACCACTGCAGCTCCATTTCTCTAACAACGCGCTGCCCTGGTGTAGATCTGCTGGACCTCTGGTTGTCAATAGACTTTAACCTCCTGCCACTTCTCAAAACCACAGCTATTCAGCCTAGCAAATTAAGCTCCATATATTCATAATTATCTTTTTCCAGGTGGAAACAGGTCAGACTCCATTAGCTCTAAAGTCAGAAAGCTTTTGTTGGATTTAGCAGGGCTGCTGTGTGGAGTGTCCCACTAGTTCCTCAGAAGACCAGATACTGGAATTCCAGCAGTGGCTTTTGCAGGTAGTAATTCAAAGCAAGGGATGGTGATTCATACAGACTTCAGGGCTTTGGGCAGCTTGCTGAAATGTGTGCTCAAACACCAGTGAGGTGGTCTTGTAGAGCCATGCTATAGATGTTCAGTTGTTGAGAATGCATGCTCCTCTGTTGGTCTGGTTTGGAAACTATATGTGATGAAATGTAGACTTGAACAAGATGTGTACAAAACAGCGTGACGTTGATAAAATGCAGATAATTGTTATTACACAAAGGCAAGAGAAGAAAAGTGTGGACTCCTGGTTTTGTTCAGAGGTCTGTTTTGGGGCCACTCAATCTGTTGGAAGATGACTACGTCTGTCTTCTACTTGCATACTTTTCCATCTGTTCTAAATATCCTGTACCAGCTAGACCCAATCCAGTGTAGCATGAAAACACATGATAATGTTTTCACATACATGTCTTGATGGCTCCACTGGAGCTCTGGATATACTTAGAATTCAAAGTGTGTTTCAGTGTGTTGGTGGATTAGCATGATTTTTCAAATTATTAGTTTAATTTACTGTTTATATTGTAAAAGGAGGGTGTTTGCTTTACATCCTCATGCAGTCATTATAGGAATTTGTTTGCTTTCATTGAGGTAACGTGTAAAGGAACTGGGAAAGTGATGCTTTCCGCTCTTTGTTATTCATAGTATTTATCATGTTTTTTCAACTATTCCTTATCGTGTCTCTTATTTACTACGAATCTGAGAGATTTTAAAAAGCAAAAAAAACCCCTCAGCTGCAGAAGGAGATGGCTGTTGAATGACCATTTACTATATCAGCGAACAAAAAGGCTTTTTTTTCTTTTCTGGGAGACATCACCTGGCAGTTTGTAAAGACCCTCTCATTTTTATTCATTAGTAAGCCTGCATCATCTGTAAAATAAATAAAAGTTGGAATTTAATATGATTTGTGTAGACAAATTCACAGCCTTGCACTATTTTTTTTGTGTGTGTGTTTCTCCCTAGTTTTGCCCAGTACCCCTCTCTGATTTTACAGAAATCTTGTAAGCGCCATCATAGCGTGCTCAAAATCTGGTAGAATGGATAAGCATCTTGGTTCAAAAAATCTCCATGTGACTCTGGGAGCTTTCAGATAAAAGTAAGCAGCCAGCAGTTCGACAGTAAATGCATGGAGACATTTCACAAAGTCTTGCTGGCTGTGACGGTTTCCTCTTCTGCTTTGTCTCATTGTGCTGTCCAGTTGTTAATCCTACACAATAACGGCAGTGATTCCTTTTGGAAAAGGGATGAGGGTGATTCTGGGAAACTGAAGTATTACAAAGAGAGGCTTTTGTCCGTCTGACAGTTGCCACATGGACTTTTCAAAGTGACCTTCAGAGCATAGAAAATTGTTGAGAAATTATCCAATTGTAGGGGCTCTTTCATGCTGTTTGCTTCTTACATACATTTGTGTGTGACTAACCCATTCATGTCACAATTTCCAGATCTGCAGAGTGGTTGGGTAGCGGAATGGTACTATTTGTTACATAAAAAACTTTGTTGTCTTAATTTTTTTTTTCTAAAGATTTAATTCCTAAGACCATTTGCAATAAAGCATCACTTTACTAACTTCTGTATTTATGCTTTCTGGAATTCTTCAGAGATGAAAATTTAAATACAAAAGACTACTTAGGCTCTTCACAAGAGGATTTGCTCACATTTGGGGGCTGAAGTATCCTGGGTCATTCTGGATCTGCATGTGTCTGTTCTGCTGTAATAGAGTAGGGTCGTCAGCCCCAGTGGGGATGGGAGAGCAGCTACTGAGATGGCCCCTTCTCATGGGCATCGGGGGTGTCACATTAATTTGGGGTTTAACTTAGCCCTTTAAAAAGGAAAGGAAACCTGTATGGTGCAGAGAAACTTGCCCAATAGAAACAGCAATGCTATCTATCTGTTTATCTCTCTCTCTCTCTCTCTCTCTCTCTCTATCTATCTATCTATCTATCTATAATACAATCTTTTAAAGTTCTTAACCTGGCTGATTTATAAACAAGTCAGCCTTTCATCCATGGAACCGTTAAAATGTCCACTTTTGGTAAAAAGCCATAGGAACATGTTACGCGGTGCATTGCTTCTTTCCAGAGGAACTAAGGTCACTCACTAATGTGTTGATATCTGAGTTTTCTGTGTATGGAGACTTGGCTGGATTCCGAGGTTGATAAATATTCAGTATGGTTGCAATTTTCACTCTGCTGAATAGTCTGACGATTAAGAAAAACTAAGGTCATTGTAGCTCTAAAGGGTGAAGTAATAGTAAGCATAAGTAATCAGCTCTCCCTCTCCTGTCTGTATAACCTATTGTTTAGCAGTGGCTAAGAACATATTTTAGATCAGCATGTTCAACCTCAGTTTATGCTGTTCAGTAATTTTTTTTTTGTAACAACAGTGGCTTTATTAGCAAGTGTAATATGAAAAATGCATAATAATAATAAAAAAAAGAAACAAAACAAACAACAACAACAAAAACCTCCCAGCCCAGGGTAAGTATGCAGAACACACCATTTTGATTTCTGTCTGGAATAAAATTAGCACTTAAAAGTTACCATGCTTAGTAAGCACAAAGAGAGCAACCATTTTCAAAACCATTGGGTTAAATGTTCTACTGTACATCAAAAGTGTATCACTGATGACTCAAAGCCATGGCTGCAATGAAAGTAATGAAAGTGCATTGTATATCTTCATTCAGGAAAGCATTGCTTTTCAGGAGGGTGCTTATAGAGATGAATGTATCGAAGTGTTTTCCTGTTCCGATGCCAAAAATAGTACCCAGCGTTGTATTAGGTTAAAAGATGAGATACTGAGCTGAAAGACTCAGCTACTGATGCTTTATTCTATTACTGTGGAACCTACCACAGTAGGGTTAGCTCAAAGCCCTGTGCCGCACCGAACTCCTCCTTAGGAAAGATTTTTAATTTACATGCGGTAAATTTATATGCGCAGGGATAATCTTATTCATCACTGTACTTGGCTATTTCTGTTTTTTTCTGTTGAATGACAGATTGCAAGCTTTAGGATTCTTTCAGAAAGAGCATGTGTGTGAGTGCCCATGCACAGAAGGAGGAGGAGAGAATATTTACAAGAAATTTTGGGAATAAATCATGTTTTTCTGAAAGTGGCCTGCATCTTTAGGTTCGGATTCTCAAAGGCCTCATTCCTCCTGTGTCCAGTGTGAATTAGATGCATTGGTGTCTTTGAAGACATGGGCCTGAGGAATTGGTTTCGTTGCAAATCCCCCACTGAGAACACTCCTCCCTTGTGCTTTGGGAATGTGAGAACTTTCCCTAAGAATAAACTTCATAGAAATTAGTAAGAATGTTCTCAGTGTGTTCAGGCAATTGATACCATCCTCCTTCCTAAGGAAAACGTGTACCCACTTAGTAGGTCCTTCAAAGATGGTGAGAGCAGAGCTAAGCAGGCTGGAGACTTGCTCCTCCCTGTGACACCGGTGAGCACCCACCATCGTGGTTCTCAACACCCTCCACATCCAGCCGGGCTGCGGAGTCCCATGGGCGATGGCCCCTGTGCCACCATCACCCATGTCATTTGCAGTGCTGGGAAATGGGAGATCAGGGTCTTGTCGGCACCCCGTCCCTCTGCGTCCTCCTTTGTATCTCTTGGGAATAGCTGTAAGGATCGTCATTTCTTCCTTCTGTGGATCTTTAGCGAATGGTTAAATATTCTTGATGCTAACTGTAATTGTGGGACTAAACAAGCCAAGATCTCTCTACTTGAAAACTCTTAATTGTTTTTTGTTTAATGGTGACAAACCCAGATTAATAATTGCAGCCCTCTGGGACTACTTATTCTCTCGAAACTAATGCACTAACTCAGCTGGGTGTGAACGTGAGAGATGATGAGGCAGCTGCTTAGGGGTGTGAGTGTTGGAGAGAAGCTGGCTGTGCTGGGACATGTTTGTTCAGATAAAATAGGTTAATAAATGGAAAGGATTTCTGAAAGTTTACATTTCGGACTTAAGAACTACAGCGTTGTGTCTGCTTTTGGTGAAATAGTTGCAGTTCTCTTGATCACCGTGTATTGTCTATTTGAGTACATGCATTAAGTGAAAAGCATCTGATGATGATTGTGTAAAATAACATGTTTTGTTCCCTTCTGTGTTAGCATGGAATATAAACCTTGGTCTTGTTTATAGCTTGCTATGGCAACTGTACGTCTGAGTTGGCTGTCGCTGCACTGCTTTATCTGGAGATGCTTTAGGGGCACTGCCAGCCTTCGTTGCACAACAGCAACTGGTTTACAGGTTAATTTGGGGATATTTTCCTGTCTGTAGGAGGAGTGGCTGGATCTCTGGCCGGTGGCACTGCTGCTCAGGCAGTCAGCCACCTGATGGTGCTGCAGTTTGGTTCATCTCCGGCGTGCTCTCAGAGAGGCAGAGCTTACCTGCACGCAGCTGCATGGTATCCGTGGGTCTCACTGGCACCCTCATTTTCCACAGCTGCTAGCTTGGGTCATTGTTAGCATCCTGCCATTTTCCTTACTTAGTAATGTCAGTTCTTGCCATTTCAGTTATTTGAAAACACAGCAAAGTCATGATGTTTCATTGTGTTTTGTTACAATGCTCCCAATGCAAATGTGTCTTGGATTGATGCGATTGTGCATGTGATAATTTGTGCCAACTGCTCCAGTCTGAAAAATGAAACCTGTATCCAACCGAGAAGTGGATGCTGCGGCTTTAAAGCATCCAAGGGCTTACAGTCTTTTAGTGTAAATTGTTCCCAGAATCCATGTCACAACTCCTTATATGGTGCTGCTTTTTTTTCTCTTAGTTGCCATGACAACAGCAGCACTGCACCATTCATCAGCTCTGGTCCTGGGCTGCATTGCTAGCCCTTCGGCTTACTCCGAGATGTTCAGGAGAGCATCAGTGAATCATTCACTCTGGTATACTGCGCCATTATTTACCTATTCTTTCAGCAGTTTGATCTAACAAAAGAGCAAATTAAACTGCGCCATAGAAAGAAACTGTAAAAATACTTCCTTTTCCCCCCCAGGGGAGGCGTATAGTCTACATTTGCTGCAGTGTTCTGGAAGGAAAGGCTCTTTAATGCCAAGAGACTTAACGAAGAGAGAAGGCTCTGTGTCTGTAAGCTTTTCTGAAATCATCTTCGAGCCCACTTCCTGGGGACAGAGAAGATGCAGAAGTGATGCTTGTTAGGAACAGTAGGCTCCGCAGGGGGCTGGTGGTTGTGCTTTTGGGAACCGAGCTTGACATCAGCAGCGGGAGGTGTCACCTGTAACATCATCCTGATGTTGTGAGCAGCAATATGGAGCTAGCGCTAGGGAGAGGTGTGGACCAGAGGAGGATCTTTACTGAAGTGCTGCTCTCAAGGCATCGGTACCCATGAATTGGCAGGCTTGCTGACTTCCTGCTGCAAGATTGCAGGCTCTCAGGTGATGGGGAGAGAAAACAAAGCCTTGTGAGTATTGGGACAATCTGTCTTGCATGGACTTTGATTTAAATTGTGTTAGGGGTTCCTTGGCCTGCTTTAACTCAGCAGAAAATCAATGTGGAATAAGGGATTCTGATGCTTCTAGTTTACAAGGAAGCCATTATTAGTAGGTTTTTAGTGTCAGTAAGGGTTATGCTACTTGGTTTATTTTTCTTATAGTTGTTGCAATACTTTTACATAATCTGAGTTTGTCGCCTCCTTGCTAGGCTGTGCACAATTTCACATGCAAAATGTAAAATGAATGAGCAGTGAAAAAATTCCACTTCTCAGCATTGCTAAAATATAAAAGAACTACTGAGGAGTGTATTGAAAAATCCTGCAGATATCAAGAGTGTTGTGTTTTTAAATTTTGAGAACAATGAGATCGAGATAAGGTTTCTCTTCTGTATTGCAATGACCACAAATTAGAGTTGAGTGGATTTTAAAATCTGTGTGCTGGGTGAGTGATTTTTTACTTCTCACTAAAAGAGCAAGATTTTTAATTCAATGCTACTAGGAAAAATAAAAATATATAACCAATCACTTTCAAGGTATAATATGAGGAAAAGCACTTTGAGTGCCTAATGCTCGTGTTGCACCTAATTGAGAGGGGTGTTGTGCTGAAAATTGTTGGTGTCAGGACAGACTTTTCATCCTTTTTAGGTATTTTTATATCATACTGTTTGCCGTATGCTTACATTTCTTTTTACTGCTTTCTTTAACTGTCATACTGTCAGCATGACATTGATCTGAAATTCATGTTTTTCGTGTAGGAGTGGAGGTTGGATTGGAGGCCCACTCTTGCATTTCTGAACTGCACAGTAATGACAAGGACTGAGTTATCTGTAAATTGCCGTTAGATCCAGGTTTTTTTCAAGATGCATAATGTGTTCGGACATAATTCATTTTCCATTTAATTTTCCCTCATGCACTGCAATCTGTGGCTATCCAGAGGTTTAACAAGTAAAAAAACTTGTATTTTGTCAGAATTACTGAGTCGTCCCTTTAAAAAAAAAAAGATGTAAAACACACAGCACGCACACACAGAGGCAACATTTCCTTGTGGTTTTGGCACCTGCGTTTTTAGTCCTGTCTTGTACTCCAGTGTGGCAAACCCTAATGTCTCCAGCAATGAAACCTGCTGGGGAAAGAGGATCTTCTTTCATTTGCAAAGATGTATGCTGAATTTTTTTTATTCATGTTGTGTCAATTCTTACTATGCATTTTTGGAATGCTTAATCCATTATTTTTGGACTTGTGATTTGTTTTGACAGGCGTATACTTAAATGGAAACCAACTGGGCTTGCAGAAATAAAACAGGTGGATGAATGTGTCTCTGTGCCTACCCACATATGTACATTTATCTTCATTAAACAAACAGAACTCTTTATGTGCAACTGGTAAATTTCCCTCTCAAGTTTTTTGGGGCTCCAAATCTGTCCTTGAAATTTATATGGATAAATAGAGTGTCTATTTGCAACTTTTTGAATTAAACCGAATCTTGTGTTGAGGGCTTTTCTTTTGCTGGAGACCTGTCAAACTCACGATGTTTCTGCATTAATTTCAGGATAGTTTGGATGTAACTTTCATTTTTTGAATGGAGGGAAGGATAGAAACCTGGCATATTTATTGGCTTTTGAAAGTCACTAACCATTTTTAGCATGGATTTTCCCAAATGATGCTTACGAACCCTATTCTGTCTTGTTTTGACATACAACTGCCTTCCATATTGGCAGAATAGAAATCATGATAGAGATATGCAGAAAATCCCACACACTTTCCCTTGATGTTCGAGATTGCCCACCTCCCTGCTGGGCCTGCAGAACCTTTATAATTTGCTCTTCCCCAGGATTTTATTTTTTTTTTCATCAAAGCTGTTTAACTGCTCAGACTTGCCAAGGATGGGGTAAACACGTCATCACAGCACTATAGCTGGGAAAAGGTGATAATAGCTTTTCATTTCAGATATTTGTGTATATGCTTAAACAAAGGGAGAACCCCAAAGGTTTATGTTTAGTGCAGAAAACATTAAAAAGGCAAACAAAATAGCCCTGAACATCCACAGCTTTTCAGAACCTCAGAGCTAGAAGTCTGTCCTTATTTCACACTGGTGCTGCACAAAATGGAGCATCTGTCACGATTACACTTCTGGTGTGTGAGAATTTTAATTTTTAGACATAGCTAAGAGGTTTCTATAGTAAGAGAATGTGGTGTAGGAAGCCTCCTGTGGAGTTAAATCAGGCCATCACTCTTTCCTTTGCCACATCTTTCCTCCCCCTGCTCCTAGAGCATGCCCTCAAAGATGTTCTGTGCACTTGATCATGCTGCTCCTTGTGAGCAGAGGGACCTTCACAGGACGCTCTCTTTTGGAAAAATCCCTTTTCTCCAACTGGGCTGCTTGTTTTCTAATCCTTTCCTATTTCTATAACAGCAAGAGAACCTGTTCTGGAGACTCACCTTCCTGTGTCCTGCATGATCGTGCTGGGTTATTGTGGTGCATTATTTGCCTGAAGACTGATTGTTGCTTTTGCAAAAGTTAATTTCTTATGTAATCTGTACCTGGTTGCCTCTAACCATATTGGAAGCTCTGGTCAGGCTCATAACAACTCAGTATTATTACTAAGTTTGGAGTGATGCCCGCAGTATGTGTACAGCTGTGTGCTGTGATGGGGTCATGTATTGCAGAGCTGCATGCTGGGTTTTCATCACAAATCCCTGAACAGTGCCCAAACCAGACAGTTGAGAACTGAGATTGATCCATGGCTCTGGACCATTGCTTTGGCACTCACTAGCTCTTTCCTTGCTTTGTGGTGACTTCCCTTGAGTAGCTGTTGGTGCTGTGCTATTCCATTCCTGGATATATGGCTGACTTAACCACCTGCATATGATTTGAAGTTGTTTCAAAGATGTCTTCGGCCCAGCGCTCAAGCTGAATCCCTATAGACCTGCGTACCTTCTGTAGACAGAAACCTTTACCAATGGTTCTTGCACGTCAAAATATGCATTAGTATAATCCACCCCTCTTCTGTGCACTTCATTAAGAAATAACACATTGTTACCAAGTTATGGTCCTTGATGATATTTTTTTTCCAAGTAGATAATGTGTGTATATGTTTCTAAATGAGCTGCTTTCTTATTCCAGCATCAGCTTTTTTAACAGTTCAAACAACAGCCCTCTGAGTACGCGGTTTGTTGAACTACAGCTACAGCTGACAGGCCAGAGATTTTCATACCGCGTATGGAGATGGGCATTTTTTTCTGTCCACAAAGAAGAAACATTCTCCAGCTAAATGAAATGAGAAAACAAATTAAGCCAAAGAGTTTTGAAATGGTACTTTGACTGAAGGGGGAAAAAAAAAAGAAAANGATTTCAGAAATAAGTGGTTTGGCCCTTTAAATATTTCATTACGTGATAATCATGCAGTTATAACTTAGCTTCATGTCCAGTTTGTTCCAAAGCTGTAGTGCCCTTTGTTTTACAATGTCAGATACCATAAAATTTAAGCAGAGGAAATGTATTGGTCAGCTTTTGTAAATCTGGATTGGCAGATGCTAATTTAAACCTAACATTGTTCTCTCCCAGTGTTTTAAAATTTCACCTCTCAAGAAAACAAAGACTTGTTTATGTACCTTTGTTTTCAGCAGGATATGTTTGAGTATCACGTTAGTTCATGCAGAGGTGAAAGATCTGGACCATTGGTTGCTCTTCTACATTCTTCTGGTTTTGCCTGTTCTTTTACAGTGTTTCCATGATTTTTCACCATAAATGTAACAGACAACTTTTTGTATACAGATTCCCATCTACCCTGTTCCTTTAGGAAGCAAGACTTAATCTTTTCTTTCTCTTCAGTGGCAGAATCTTTCAGATCAATACCTCTTTAGACAAGTTGGTGGTTTAAGTTCTTTGTTTTTTTTTTTCCTTTTAGAATACCCAGTTTTCTATTTAATGAGAATACGACTGCAGAGAATGATTTCAGAATTAATTTAAAGAGCCCCTTAAACTTCAGCTTTTGTCAAAGTCTGCATCTTCATTTCATTTCACGAAAAAAAACCACCTGCCAAAAAAAACCCAAAAAAAACAACCAAAAAAAAGAGTAAGCACTTTGCTTTCTGCAGGCCTTCCTAGGGCATGCTTGGATATTTCTAGAAATGGCTTGAACAGCTGAATAAGCTTGTCCAGCACTTAATTCATATTACTGTTGCTCTTATGAACAATGTAAATCTAGAGGAGCAATACCAAAAGGACAGTAAATCCAACCTCTTGCCAAGCTGAGCTTCTAGTATAACCACATATTTATGAACAAACCAATGACTTTTTAAAAAGAGCTAAATTGGCTTCAACAAAACCAATCGACTGTCTCCCCCACCCACAAAAAAATCCCCAACCCTANAAAAAAGAAAAACAAATCTTCGTTTCCAATGTGTATTTGGTCGAGTATATTTGTATGTATTAAACCAGATATTTCGGGTCCTGACATGTGCCATGTCATAACTGAAGGCCATTAATCTCTGAGAGCTCCTTCATCACATCTTGCAGGACCCACAGGTCTGATCCATGTCTGTCACGGCCCAAACTTGGTTGGGGCTTGTGATGGCTGCCCAAGTGCCTCTTCCCTCGGGACTTTGTCCCATGCAGGCGCTGAGACTCTGATGAGTTGGTGGCTCCCAGCTT
>VZTV01036494.1:810-12330 GCA_013400875.1 Anhinga rufa
CCCAACCAACCAAAAACCCGTACAAAGCTGAAAGAAAATGTAAGGTCTTTCCCACTTTGGACCACTTAATGTAATTTTAACCGTATCTATGGCACATAATTAAAGATTTGAAAGCTAGTGCCAGTTCCAGAAAAGGGCATGAAAAATGGCCCATATCTTGAACAAAAATACCAGGTTTGTTTCTTAAAATTGTAACTGAAGTTATAAGTAGGTCAGTTTATGTGGTGGTCTTTTTTGAAAAGACTAATTTTCATATCTTGTAGCCAAAAGTGAAATATTTACAGAAGTGCGATTGTGGAAAGCAATGTATAAAATTTGGAAAGGGAAAAACCATCTTTTCTGCCCTGTGCTGCTCTGAGCCTTTCTCTGTCCTGGCTGTCTTCTCTGACGTATTTGGACTTGACCTATTGAAATTTTTGCATCTGTTCTTCCCTCCATATAAAATGCTGGTGATTTCAGTCTGTATTTCTTGGGTTAGCCTTGGGATGTAACATGCACAGTACTTTTCACAAGTTTTTCTAATATGCAGTGACCTGGGCTTTTATTTCCTGACCTGCCAAAAAGAATCTATTTTTTTTCCTTCAGCTACCTTAGGAAGGTAGCTTGTTGGAAGAGCGTGTTTGTATAACAACAAGTCTCAGTAGCATTGTGCTGTGTTGGGATGGTTTTCTGGAAGGCAGAGGTTTCAGACACTTCATCCCCTGCAGCTGCGAATGAGTCAGAAAACACATTATGGTAAAGGAGAGATGTGTGCAGAGGGAGAAGGGGAGAAAATAATCTACATAATTTTAAATCCAAGTTGGAATTTGAGTTCTATTTTAAAACAAACACATAAATAAAATGGTCTTGGGCTATTTGCACTGGAATTTTAAATTGATTTCCTGGCCCATATGCCAGAGGGATCAAAACATCCACAATTCAGTGGTGGTGGTGTGTGAATTCAAATTAAAATAGTATGTTGTAAGATTATTTTTTTTTGTTATGTTCCAAATTGCTTAAAGTTTGTCATTCACCTCCTAATAGAGGCGGTGAGGCTTTTAGCTTTGAATTAATTTTCTGTAACTAATATATGAAGGTTGAAAAAGCAACTGTGCTGTCCTGTGGGGTACTTCTCTGCAATTAAAGGAATGACGAGATAAGGGAAAAAAGGGGAGAGCAAGCAGTGAGACTCCCCTCCCCTAAATCGGTAAATAGAGAACCTCCAAACCAGACTAGAAAATCAAACCTCAGTCAACCCGCAGATCCTTTGTTTCCAAGTAATTGTTCTTGCTGTGTTCACTGGTCCCCATAAGCTTGACTAAGGGGATAAGCCTTGCTTTCCTCTCTTGAGGCATTTCTCTCTTGATCTATTGAAATTCAGAGTGGAGGGCCCACTTTAGAGAATGTCCTGTCGGGTAGCTGTCTCCTCTATAACAAAGAGGATCCAGCTGTGGATGTGGATTGAAGGGAGAGGTAGCCTCTCAGGCAAGCAATTTGGAATAATTTAGGAAACCAGTAGTTTTAATTTAATTCGGAAATGGTAAGCCTGAGTCGGTGTGGTTTTCAGACTGCTGATGTCCTACGCTTGAATTCAGACAGTACCTGGGCAGGCCCAGTGTGTTCTGCTACAGGCTCCGTTTCTGAGATACGTAATTCTACTGGAATTGTGTGGTGCAGCTATGTAGTTTTAACATGATGGAAGAGACATTGTAAGTCACTGGCTTGACAGCGGATGGATGTAGTTTCAGTCTTCGCATCAGGTGAAGACTGGTGCCCTGAGTGAGTGCGCGCGTCCTCAGGACAGCTGCTCTCCAATGTTTCAACACTAGCAGCCTTCCCTCAGGAAGGAGAGGAGAATTCAGGTGTGCCACATCAGTGCGAATTCTGGTAAGAAGTAGTAGGTGTAACCCCTCTTAGAGGGACAGATAGATTTTTCTTTTTTTTTCCTGCATCTTCTAGCTTCATCTCAGTCTTTCAGCAGCTTCATCTGTGTTGAAGTGCCCAGCCATTAGTTATGCATGTATAATTACAGCTATGCAGGTAATTAACTGCATTATCAGTATTAGCCAAAGGGAAAGAGTGTTGTGTGTTTTAAGCATGGTAGTCCATGTGCGTTGTCATTTCATATGCATACAAAATGAGACAAGAGGCGCTACTTAAAGAGAATCCTCAGGAGAAAATTTTACATTTTTTTCTAATCTTTTTTTTTTAATTTAAAAAAGTTAATCTGGATCTATTGTTTTGACAAAAGTAGTACCACTGAAAAAGTGTAATCAGCTGTAATAGCAATAGCTTGTGAAAGCTGCAGCAAGATCTCTTAATCCACAGTATTTGCTGAAAGGGACAGGTAAGTCTGGTATGGTCAGCACGGATCACTTGATCTTTACCTGCTCTGTGGAAAATGTACAAGTGGGAGCAAGGCATGGGTGTGTTCTGTATCGATACAGATAACCTGAAGCAGTTGGAAAACTTGGAGATTGTTTTGAGCATCTTCTCAACGTTAAGTTAAAAATGCAAGGGTCGGTAGTAAGCAGAATACAGACATAAACGTATATATTTGCAAACTATTTTCTGAGTAACAGCTGGGGATCTGTCTTCCCTAGAGAAAGCATAGACAGTATGTAGCATTGGAGAGCTGATTCAGCCTACCAGGGCAGGGAAGATCTACAATCTATTCTTTTAGGGTAGAGGCAGAAGTTAACTGCTCAATCTACCAAATAATGGTACAGAAGCTCCTTGGATGTATAAATATATGGCTATATAGATATAGAGATAGTAGAGGACCTCCCATCAAACACTGGGAGGAGTTCAGATCAGCTCTGTTTAGATGAAACTGTCCAATATTTGTATTGGAAAAAAGTCTACATATCAACTGTACGTAGAAATTTGGGAACTCTTTTTAGTGTATGCTGAAGGTAAAGAAAAAAGTATTTGATGGTTGGATTCAGTTTGAGATACCTGCTATTGTTTGTTTTTCGTTTTTTAATCCAGTGCTGGCACAAAGCCTCATGAAGGAGAAGTCAAAGAAAAGGTTTGTTGTTTTTTTTTTTTAGAAGGCACTTTGTCAATGGATGAGAACAAAGGTGGTTTTAAAGTGTCACTGAACCATTGGCACAACCTCTGAAGGGAGTGTACTGAGAGACTCTCTGGAAACATCTAGATTTCATGAAGGGAAGGACAATCAGCTCTGTCCTTCCTCTCCGAGACTAGATTGTTACAGTAATTTTATAGGCAACAGCACTGTCTTTTGGGCAGTATTTGCTGTGTGTTATAAAAGGTTGTCCGTAGATGAAAATCACTAAGTAGCAATATGATTTAGTTGAAAAATACTAATTCTTGGCATTGTCTGTAATTCTCTGTTTTATATTCATACTGATTTCATGTCTGGATATTTACACCTAGAAATGAAAAAAATCAGTTTATTTTCCGAAAGAAGAACTTAATCTGTAACTTTTTGTTAACTTAATGGAGAGAGCTGTGCAGGTGGTTATCTTGGTCTCATATAATGAAAGCTGGTAATAATTTGCCATGATAATTCCAATAAAAATGTTAACCAAGTAATCCTGAACTGCTGGCATAACTCTGTTCCTCCTGCTGACATAACACCATTCAGTCCAGTGGTGTTAAACCACTAGAGAGTTTGGCCTTCAGAAGAGGAAGAAAGAGAATTGCCTCATATACGCAGTGCTGTAAATGTTGACTCTTCAGCTGTGACCAGTGTCTAGCCTCTTTGTGCAGAGAAATCGGTCCATGGGTTCACAGTTCAGCACTTCACAGCGTTGAATGAAAAAATGAGTTCAAAGAAAGGAAGGTACCTTCCTTGTATGAGAAGTTGGTGCAGACTGTTAAAATATTGACAGTTATTTTTTCCTTTCTAAGGTCTAACACTGGTCTTCAGCTACTTCTGGTCCCATTGAGGAATTCAGGAAATCAGTGAAAATTGAGGGTGAAACATGTGATAATTGTAAAGACTTTTGCTATTTGCAGACCAATTTGGATCCCATGAGGGAAGAAGTTGCCTGCTTCTTTCTCACTGGTATGCTACTAAAGCAGAATAATTGTATTTAGGAAGAGAACGACCTTCTCCGATTTTGTGTTAGTAGAGCAACTATGTCTTAGGAACAGTAGTTTCCCCTTGAACACAATGAGATTGGGTTGCTGAAACATTTGCTTAAAATAATGCGTCTTTCTGCAGTAATTCTTTTAAACTATTGCCAACAAAAAAATAACATCTCTCTGCAGTTGTCAACTTGTACCTTGTACTTGTGCCTTGTACAACTGTCAAAAGAAGAGCAAGACTGTATTGGGAAGAACCAGCAGAAATTTGTAGCATTTGGCCTCACCATTTGCTTCTGCAAAAACAGGGTAGAGTTACTGGAGTATTATTTACGTCTGTGGGTATCTCAGATCAACAATGTAATGTCTTTTTCCCTCCTTTCTGCAGAGCATTTTTATGTAGGTGGGAGGAACAGGTGCTCGTTGCTGGTGAAAGCATTGTGTTCTACCTGCCCCTTTGGAAGGGAACATCTATGTGCTTTTATTTAAAAACTGCCAATGCCAGCGGCATTTTTTTTTTTTTATTTTCCTTTTAAAAACCATGTCTTGGACTTCCTTATCTCCTCTCACAAAAAAAAGATTGTTAGTTTCGGGCTCTTTGTTAGAGCTGTACTGCCAGGAGCCTTCCTGGCCCTCTGGCACTATCAACAGAAAACTCTGCTTGTGAAAGAATGGAGTATAGTTTAGGCAGGGTGGGGGGGATACCAAGGCTGGCAGAGAAAGGGAGAACTTGGCATCGCAAAGAAATGCCTGAAAAAATGTTCATGTTCCTCAAAACTTTTGACAATGGTAGAATAAGGTTAAATGAAGGAGGAGAAAAGAGAAATAAAGCAAGCAGAAGGGGAAAGCGTTAGCAAGCCCAAAGGCAGGAGGGAAGGGTGTTGTCAAGTTTATTTAGGCATTGTCTTTTTTGCAAGTTAAGTCTGGAACAGGGAATTGGTGATCCCTAGTGTTTTAGTTTGGTAATTTAAAATCTGTGTGATACATAATTATGTGTTTTTGGTTTTTCCCCCCGACCCAGCCACAAAAGCTAAGTCTGTCAGGGGTATGGAAATTGAGTTTGAATATTGGTGGGCCATAGTGTAACTTTTATAACTGACTCTGAAGAATGGAAGTGAGATATATAATAGCATATTCATCAGCTAAGTATTCCTCAGTAATACCTCACTCCTCCGCGGCTTCAATGCATGCTTATTTTTATATGATATATTGTCCAACTGGGTGCAAAATCTCTAGCTGGTGACAGGGCAGGACCGTAATGTGTTCATAAACAACCTTTGCATCCTCTGGAGTGAATGATGAAGCCCTGCTGCGACTTCGATTGTCCTGTGGGTCAGGAGCCATACAAACTGACTGTTCTCTCAGAACCATCACTCTGGGCTTTCTCTCTTTTGTTTGCTTTTCCTGCCCATCCTTTCTGTCTGCTGTTGCAGAGCCTCTTTGAGTCCTCAGCAGACAGCATTATGGGTTGTCTACCATAAGGCTGCAGTGGGAGTAAGGAAGCTCTTGAGCTAGGAAGCTTTTGAGCTTTTAAGGCCAATCCTAGATTATTCTGGGTCTTTTAAGGTGGGTGGGTGTGTGTGAAGACAGGAAGGATTCTTATTCCCATAAAATTACAATGAAATATACGCTTAAGTTTTGCTTTTTGTAAGTAATCCTGTTGATTCTGCAGAAACCAAGACAGATATGGGTCATGTTCTTTTTTCCAGTACAGGCATGAATAATGATGGAGACAATAAATGCATGGGTCATATCAGCTGAGTGGGAAGCACCCATCTTGTGCAGCTATGCTTCTGACAATAGGTACTTTCTAAACAGCTTGGAAGGTCTTCCTATGAAGATTTTAGCTCTTTAGGAGGCAAGAGACCGTAATTTGCATTCAGGAAGCATTCTTTTAATCAAAATATTTGGCTTTTATATCTATGCGCATGTGTGCAAACACGCAGGATGACAGCACAGTAGGGCAGTAGGGTCTTTGCTTATTTTTTTAATGGCTGTGAATGTTAAGAAATTAGCCATTAAACTGTAGATGGAAACTGAATTCCTGCAAATTTAATGGAACTGTGGTTGGATAAAGGACACAGGCATATGGCTGTGTTCTTTATCAAAAGAGTCTGAAGTCCGCTGGGTTAATAGCTTTCATCCCATTTCACTGACCTTTGACCCTGAGAATTTTGTGTAGCTAATAAATTAAGCCACTAGTGGATTATTTGCTATTCATTTCAGAAATCCACTATGCTATAAAAATCGTAATGTCTGTCTCATAGTAAGGATGAGCATTATGCTGCCGCAGTTGGGTGTCTCGGGTGTGCAGTGAGGCACGGCGCCAAAGCCGGGCTGCTCCTCGGTGCTGTAAGCACACCATTGGCTTGCAGTTGTTGCAGCATGATTGCTTGGACTGTATTGTTGCTCTTAGAAAATGTTGGGTGTTGGGTTTTGTTACCTAAGTGTCTGTTGGAGGGTCCCCTTTTAAGGATTGAATATCATTTGCAATTAAGGGATAATAGTATGTTTTCTTGAAAGCTGAAAAAGAGTGAAATTAAACAGTCCTTCATGCTCTTCTGACTTCTGCATTAGAAAAGAATGCTGGGTATCAGGGTAATAGGCAACACATTTGAAAATTTTCTCTAAATGTTGTGCAAGACCTGTGGAAATGAGTGGTTCTCCAGAGTGTTAAAAGAGAATAAAGTTTTATTGCTCGCTGTAAAGCTACTGGTGGAGGGAGTAGTTACACTAAAGCAAGATGAAGTTTAAATTTAAACCAACCTGCCTGCGCCAGTCCATGGAGATATGTCCATATAGATATACTTCTTCTGAAATAAGCACCTTTTTAGAAGGTCTTGGAGAGGAAAGGCAATCAGTTACTGTTTAGATTAGTTTAGGGGCTTTTGGATTAGTTTAGATTCTTTCCTTACACTCTCTCCTGACGAGGAGCCACGCTGACTTAAGCATGTAGCATTTTGCTTTACCTGCAAGCTTTAGCATGCAGGCAGGCAAAATGAGGAGAAAGAAATTAATGTTTGCAGCTATAATTTGTTATCCAGAGTATTCTGGCAGTTCTAAATATCAGCAGGGTATGGAGAGTTACTGGCAGGCCCCTGATGTGTAGTGTACAGCCTCAGCTGCACGGCTGCCAGTGAAGCCAGCAGCTCACTAATAACTGACTAATCGTTTCTGTCACACCTGCACAAGCCTTTCTATCTCTCCAAAACACATTAGCATTCATGAGAAGTTATTGAACCATGATGAATCACAAACACATTTTAAGTAATTCTTTTGTCATTCTGCTTGGGCCAAGTACACCTTTCCTGAACAATACCTTATTTTTCTACCCCATAAAACCTTTTATTTTTTTAGTCAGAGAACTGAAAATCGGAGAAATTAAACTCTCTGTCTATTCAAGCTTATCTTCTAGTAAGGTCTTTGTACCCCCACTTCTCACTTTTTGCCTCTGAGCTCCATCATGTGATTAGATTAAAAAGCTCTGGTCTGTGCCTGTTTCATTAATGCAGTAATATGGCTTGATTGCATAATGTGACACATCAGTTGTGAAGCTTTGGATGCCAATTCTGTCACCTCTCTGGGTGTTCACCAGTTAACAGCTGGTTTCCATGGAGGGCTGTGTCCATCTCAGTATTGCTCATTGGGTCAGATGATGGTTACTGAAACTGCATGGGAACTCCACGAGCCTTTTCCATACGAGAGTTCCTGTGCTATTCCAGGATCTTGCTGTGATCTCACCAAGATGTGTCTGCCAAGCGCTTAGTTTGATTTACTGTTCTCATTTTCTATGTAGGCTTAGGCAACCATGAAAGGAAAGATTAAATCAGAGTGGGAATGACTATGCAAATAACTGATAGAAATATAAGAATGAACAGTAACACCTATTGAGTTGCTTAACTTTGGATATTTTGAAAGTTCAGTAATGATAAGGTTGATCAAAAATGCCATGTTTCGCTGGGACTGGAAGGAGATCTTGTACAATGAAACAGAAGTATTAACTGAAATCTCGTATATAAGAGGTGTAATTGTCTGTTACTTGATCTTTCCAGAATGGAAATGTTGTATTAGGTGTGGAGAGCAAGAAGGACACCTGTTTCAAAAGTTGGGTCATCCCCCCCACCCTCTCAATTTTTAGCTTGGTACCCTTAGAATCAGCAACAGATGCTATTGCTTGTATGTATGGGATCTGTGTCTCCCTTCCCCGCTACAGTAACTTTTAAATTGTCAGTTGATTCAAGCCAAGTCAGCAGAGCAATAGAGATCCCAAAGCTGCAAAGTTCAGACAGGTTTTGTGAAAGTAGGGAACTGGATGGAGCAGAAACTCCAAGGGAAAGACTCCGGTGTGAGCCTTATTACACAGCTGGAAGCCTACACCAGGGATTCAGATGGGGTTGCCTTAGCCCTGCTGCTCACAGGGAAGCCGTTTGCTTTGCTTGGTTAGACAAATGTATGAGAAAAGAAATCTCTCATTTTTCTAAGGAAGAAAGAAATGAAAGGCCTGAAAGCCGCAACTTGTGCTAAAACCAGATTGCCACCTCATAACTTACCTGACTTCTACTCTGAAAGATGTAGGGTGTGATTTTAATGTACACAGTACAGTAAAGCCTCACTGTCAGAGTAGTTATAAAGGGTCTTCTAGATAAGCGAGCTTCAGGCTGCTCTAACATTTTCATCAGTGTTTCAATAAAAATATTTGAGAGCACTTACTTTAAATATAAAGACTTCAAAGCTTCAATGAAGCACTATATTTTATTCACTTTTAGGCAGTCCTGTGCTGATCATACAACGAAAGAGCAGAACTGGGGGGTAATACTGCTAATGAAGGAGACTTAACAAAAACATAGAAAAATGTACTGTGTGTCCATATGGGGTAGTGCTGTGCAGATGGTAGACAAATACAGATGAAGAGCTATAAAAATCTTGCTTTACTGGGGAGCTCAACTAAAAAACCCAATTTTTTACTGCCCAGTAAAGATGGATTACAAATGAATTTTATGTGTTTGATAGGGAGTCTTTTGGAGCTTAAAAACATCCTAAAGCACAAACCCATGCTGGTTAGTTTTGCTGTACCTGTAAAGTCTGCAGATTATTTTTTGTCTCTTTATAAATATTTTAAATTCTACAGGGATTCAGAAGGGAAGTAAAAACTTCCCTAAAAATGATGGTTAAGGAAAATAGGATGATAATTGTTTCCAAATGCTAGCTTGCTCATTAGGTAAAATTTATTGCTCATCTCCAACTGGAGGAGCCATGTAAATTCAGATCACCAAGTGGCTAGCGAGGCACCAGCTCTGGTGGTGTCTTCTTAGAGCTCGTCTGGTAGTAGCTTCTGCCATGGCTTTCCTCAGACCTCAGTCGGTGGCTGAGTTCTTCCTTTTGACCTGCAGCTAGCCAAGGGCCTGACCAGGCTGATTTTTTCCATCCGGAACTGGAAGAAAGAACTTGAGAGTTTTGTTATTCCTTCTGGCCAATAGTACCACTGCTTCCTTCTGGTACCTGTTCGTAGGTGAACTGAATAGGTGCTGTAACTCAGCATCTTTTTAATTTTTTAAATAATTAGTTCCCTTCCCCATGCTTAGCATAAATTCCCTCTTCAGTTTAAGGAAAGTGTGCTCCCTTGAGTTTGTCTTGTGTCTCTTCATTCTAACGGTTAGATTTATTAAGTACCTTTTTTTGGTGATATTGTTCTTTTCTAAGCCCTTGTGGCATCAAGACTCATGGACTGTTGTAAAGTACATCCATGGATTGAATTATAGCTGTCACTGCTGGCTGTGTTTTCAGTCCGCTCCAGTCCTGGCTGCCTTTTTTGCTCTAGTCTCTGAGGTTTTGGTCTTTTCTGCCCTAAGTGTTTAAATTCTCACATGTCTATTTCATTTACTGTTCTTAAAATTAGATTTATTTTCAAGTCCTTTTTGAGAAGGAATGTGTGGGAATGTGTGTGTATAAACCATAAAAAATGTTAGTCCTTTGGGAGCCACATAGTTTTACAGTTTGTGCTCTTACCTACTGATATCTTTAACTAGGCCATGCTTTCCTTTCCTTTCCTTCCCTTCCTTCCTCCTTCCCCCCCTCTCCCTCCCCCCCAGTGAACAATATTTGAGGTGAACTTTCTTCCTTTCGGATTTTGAATCCCAGTCAGACCAGGATTATTCATCTTTTACAGACATGAATTCTGAGTTACCGCTTCTGTAGCAGTCCTGAATATTATATGTGTCTTCTGGGTTTGTGGGTTAATGTTAATTTAACACAATTATTTTCAGCTACTGTCTATTCCCTTTAAATCCTATACTCTGCTATGCTAAGCTAATGAAACACAGCTATTGTGGCGTAATCGGCTGCTCTGTCTACTAAAGGCATTTGTAATGTGGAATGCGCTAACTGGAAGAGATTTTCCTGTCTGCAGTGCATGACACTTTATAAAGGGCTGCAAGATTTTTTTTTCCCTTCTAAATACTTCTTTTGGCTTAGTCTTTTGCCATTTCCTTCTATTTGTAATTTTCTTCTTTCTTATATGCCTTGTTAAGACTTTTTTTTTAAACCGTTACCTTAAAAGGTGATGGTATGGAAGGAAGGAGAGTAAAAGCTTCTGGTCTGCTGGTTCACCTATCACATTAATGCAGATGCATCCTGAGTGTCTCTTCTGTGTTTGAAGATCCAGATGCCCGGGATGGTGGAAGTGATGCTGGTTCTTTAACATATGGCACCTGGACGGTGTGCTTTGGGGTATTTGTGGTGGTAGAGCACCTGGTAGCTTATTGCAGTAAGAATCAGTGTGCTCTCAGGACTGGACTGCTTTCCATATAAACTAAAAATGCCCACCTACTCGAGCGGGTGCAGGATTCAGCTTGAAGTCAGCAAGATGACTTCACTGCTGTATCATGTAGGAGGAGAGGATTCACTGCAAGGGAGGCAACATATGTTTAAACTTAAATATCATATAATTAGCCAAACTGGCAAAGGAAACTGTGAACAACATAAGGAATATGTATTAAGTCCATTTTATGATGTTTAAAGAGTTCCCCAGTGTGAGAACCCCTACTCCAATATTAATCTTTTAAAAACATTCCTGTCCTACTAATGGATGCGTTCGTCTCTGTCAGCAGTAGTTGCAGCTTGGTTTGCTCCACTTCTTCCTCAGGTGTGTTGATACACCTGTTGTGGTGGGGAATAAGCTCATTCAGGGAACCCATCCAGGTTAAAAATAAATTGTTTGTTTTTCTGAGATTATTTTTCTGCTCACTTGAGGCTTGGATCAGTCACACGGCAAATAGTTTGCTCAACGTGGCTGAGGGACTGTGAAAGGACAGGAATTGAAAACTTGGACCCTGGGAAAAATGCCTCTGTAAATAGACCTTTAGGTGAGATCGTAGGCGTCAGTAAGGATACAGCAAACTTGTGAATGAGAGCAGCATGCAACTCACCAGCTGTACATATTTTTAAAGAATATTAACAGGTTTAACTGTGTGGGCATTCTTCATTATT
>VZTV01036500.1:0-18844 GCA_013400875.1 Anhinga rufa
TAATTTAGGTTGAAAAGGACCTCGGGAGGTCATCATACACTTAATTTCTGGTGCATCTCATACTGAAATGGCAGTTTACATTAGCATTTTTAGTAATAAAATTAATAAAACATAGCTTATAGTTTTGTGTGAACTATATATGCTATACATCTCCATATTGTGAAGTATAAATCTCCCCCAAGAGTCCGGCTGCTTCTTTCCCCTCCGGCACACCCAGCTGCGATGGCAGATGTCCCAGGCCAGCAGCTCTGAGCTGAGCTGAGGGGAGGAAAACCAGTTTGCTGGGAAGGAGCTGTAACTGCCTGAACTGGGTCCTGCTGGGGACCCAGCACAGGGATCCTGTCCCAGCTCCGCTCAGGATGCACGACTTGAGCAAGTCATGTCTCCTTTCCACAGCTCCCTTCTTCCAACCTGAATATGGGGGTGAATAAGGTACTTTCCTTTCTGGAGAAGTATTTAAGAATTAGACCTTGTTATGATAATGCAGAAGCTGGGGAAAGACAGAGGAAGCATTACCTAGGAATTTTTTTTCCCTTTCTCAATTAAATGAATGTTCTCCTAACCCATCGTGCCCAGCCCTCATGTGTGCTGTTACAATTGTCTCTAAAAACTCTGTCTGATTTTTCAAGCAATTTCTCATGAAACAGGCACTTTCAGAAAAATCATAAGAAAGCAATCGTTTCAAATTGGTCATTTGGGGCTCAAATTACTAATCTAATACATTTTTTATTGAGGGTTCCTGAAAGGTTCCATAAAACACAGTCTGTGAAGCTGCCCAAACTTGCCAGCCTCCCAGTTTGACAAATCGAACCCAACAATCCACTTTGCAGCTCAGGTTTAGGGCTCACGAAGCTGCCACCGAAATAGCAGCGTTTATATTTCTCCATCAATAGTGCCTATCTGGTCAGATTTTTAAATTCCCTGGGGTGTTTTGTTGATTTTTTTTTGCCTGTGCTGGATTTTTGTGTCCATGTTCAAGCTGCAACGCTGATATTTGGGATATCTGAGGGGGGGTTGACCTGGAATCTGCTGCTGAGCAGGGAGGAGCTGCAGGGAGGAGCAAGCAGGAGGACAAAAGTTGGGTCAGGCAAGTTGAGGACTGGGAGTCACAGAGTGAGTTTTTCATTATTTATATTATTTTTATTATTTATATTCTTTTAGTATTTTGTTGTATTCTTTATAATGTTATTTATGTTTTTCTTGAGGCTGTGCTTAGACGGGGCCCCGATACAGGGCAGAGCACTGACCACAGTCCCTGTCCCATTGAGCTTGAGGGCCTAACAGAGAAGGGAGCCAAAACATGGGAAAAACAAACTCGTTCTAGAAATGAGGGCTCAAAGCATGGGAAAATGAGTGAGATCAAACAGGCGGTTTCTGGTCCCAAGTCCCTGTGTCATGTCATGGCCACAAGACTATACTCCCCTCTTTGCAGCAGTTTTTTGGGAAATAGGGATAGTGCTGACCTGCTTCCCAGTGGCCACTCATGGTTACAAAGCACCAGCCTCCCCACACACAAGGCACTAATCAAATACATACTTATTATTATTTTGGCAGATGCTGAGGGCCGGCTGAGTGCCGCCCTGAGGTAGGACCAAAAAACCAGTGCCTCTCTGATCAGGTTTAATAAAATCCAAAATAAAACTCCGTGGGCTGACAGCCAGTTCCCTCCTGATGCCGGAGAGGCAGCACCCAGTGAGGAAAATCAAGTGGCGTGAGGCAAATACCAGCTCAGCTTGCCAAGAGCCCAACCAAAATTGCTTTTCCCCTATAACGTCTGGTGGCAATTTTTCTTCTGCAAGATCTGCTGGTTGGGAGCAAGACAGAAATGTGCTTTTGAGGAGGATTTTCTAGCAGTGCCTGCTTCTTGGTCCGGTTGGCACAAGAACACAGAGGGGAGAGGGAAGGAGCAGGGCAGCCTGAGAGAGACACAGAAAGCTGCTGGGCATTGGGCAGAGATGGGGATGGAGAGCTTGGGAAGAGAGGTGGTACCTCTGCCTGCAGCTCAGTGCTCTCGACATGGCTTGTGGAGCAGAGACAGGGCTGGCACAGTGCCGACACTCTTGGCTCGGTCCCGGTGTCTCAGTTTGAATTTCACCCTCTGAGAGGAGCCGTGCGAGCCAGTCCGACGTGCAACAGGCGCCGTGCGGGCAGGGAGAGGGGGCTTCCCTGCAAACCCCACTGTGCCCGATCCGCTCCTCGCCTTGCAGCCCCCTTGTCCTCTGGCTGTGCGGCTCCCTCGGCACTGAGACAGCCGGCTGTGTGCTGACATACTCCCCTCTAATGCCTCCAAGGGGGCCTGTTACTATTTATTGGGTTAGTGTATAGTTTTCTGCTGCCGTTACGGTTTTACTGTGGGGATAATGCACAACGTGTAGTCAAAAAGTAGAGCTGGAGTTGCTTTCAAGCCAAACGTGGCCGTTTTGGATATCAGCCTGGGCTGCATTACAGGGGGGGATCTGTTCTCAGCTGATTCTGCCCATGGTGGTCACCCACGGGTGATAGGGATGAGCTGGTAGCCCCTCCAGCCCATCCAGTGGTCTGCAGCTCCCTGAGGAGGTTGACGCCAGGGTCCTGCCCTCGCACAGGCAGGGAGGGTTGCGTAGCTTCCTACACATCCACAGCCCTGCAAACAGATGGGAGTTTCTTATTGTGCTGTTTCTTTAAAAAAAAAACATTTATTGAAATTAATAAGCAATGTGATATTTCGAAGAAAAACTCTCTTCCCATTTCAAAGAAAACTTCCAAGCTAAACTCCAAGCTGAAACAGATTCAAAGGGGGTGATTTATAAATCAGGCCAAAAAGAAGGTAAAGCAAGAGCCACCCTTTCATCTTGGCTGTGGCCATGCCATCAGCAGCTCCTGCCTGTTCTGCCCAGAATGGGAGTGACGGTGCCAGTTAATCCCAGTTCTGCCAGCACCATGGCCGGCACGGCTGCTCCCGTTGCAGGAGATGCAGGTATTTTTATTCCAGATGGAGAAACCTACGTGCAGGCGTGTGTTCCCAGCTGTGTGTTTCCTTTTGCCCTGCTCAACTTTTTTTTAGGCACGTGTGGGCAGCAAGATGTCCATGTGTTTCCACCAGAGGGGCTGCATGACCCATGGGGATGGATTTCCCAAGCTCAACCCTGCCTTTTCCCTCTGCATCTGCACATTAGACTGCACAGAGCAGGTCCACCCCCCCCGAAAGCTGCATGCACCGAACTGCTCTGCCTCTGTCCCCACCAGCACCAGTCCCTCACAGAGGGATGGAGAGGTGTCAGGCCACCATCTCAGCATGAGGTTCCTGCACAGGGACATGTGGGGCCAATGACAGGTTGGGAGCATCACTCCTCACTCTGCTGAGCTGCAGGTGTAGTTCTGCCAACCCCTGATCCTTCCCACCACCCTTTGATCTCCCTCCAGCCACTCGATGGCTTCGCAGGGTGCATGTGCTCCATCTCCTCTTTGCTCTCATGATTCACGCCTCCCCCCTGCCGGGGCCATTCCCCCTCTGCTCTGTGCCATGGCCGCCTGCCACGGCGCAGCCTCCCCAGGACGGTGTCTGATGAGCTGTTTGCTTTAGCCGGAGGGAAGAGCCAGCCACGGGGCGGGAGCAGCGGGCGGCCGTGACGGCACGTCTCCCGGCCTGCCGCTTGACAGACTTGGATGCCGAGAGGCGCGGAGGTGCCAAGTGCTGATCTGGCTTTCGCACCGTTGAAGTCCATGAAGTTTCTTTGGATTTACACCCATGGAAGTGGGATGGGAACTTGGCCTGAGGTCTCGGTGCTGTCGTAAAGCTGAAGGAGTCTCAGACCCACCGCCAGGCCTTTAATTGGTTGGGGGATGCGGTGGAGGAGAGGAGGGGTGAGGCTCAGGGCAAAGGGAAGGCAGCCCTGGTCGTCTTGGCCTCCTGGGGAAAAAGTGATGGCTGCAGAGACTGCGGCTGTTGTGGGAGGGAACAATGAGGGTCTGGGCAACTCAGGACCCAGAAAGAGGGAGAAACCAGGACTTTAAATCCCTTCCCCATGCTCCTCCACATCCCCTCTGCCTAGCAAATGCGCATTTCCTTGTGCATCAGCTGAGGCACCCCAGGGCACTGGTCGAGGGCATCCCTGTCCCCAGAAGCTGTTCCAGTGTAGGTCAGGACTGTGTGTGAAACACCAGATCCTGGCAGCAGATTAGGAGGCTGAAGCATCAGGATGTGCCCCTGCCTCCTGCTGAGCATCCCTCTCCGGGGAGGGGAGGCTCTCAGGGCAGATTTCACCTTGTGCGAAGGGGTCAGCGAAAGACTTGCGCGCCACTTAAATCCCACTTAAGCACTCTGCACTGGGGTGAAATTAACTCCCTCTGCAGAATAAGCCATCAAGAAAAACTGATCTAAAAATCTACGCTGGGCCACAGCCGAGCCACACTTCTATTAGCAAGTAAAAAAATATTTCCCGTCCTTAGAGTTAAATGAGCCAATAGTTCAATCACGAAGCAAAAAGCAGCAATAGAGACAGGGATGCTGAGTGCCTCAGGTATTGGCAATCTATGCAAGGAATCACAATAAGCAGGACTTGCCTGTTTTCTCTGTGTTTAGCAGCAGTGTTATTCAACAACCTATTTGCAAATGCCATCTTCCAAAGTCCTTTTTTCCCCCCTCGTTAAAGTTGCAGCGATAATAGGGCGATTACAGTGCAATAAGCTAAACACAATCCATTAGTGGCATCACGGCTGTTTTTACATCTTAAAAAAAAAAAATCAAAGCTGTTCAAGTTTTCTTATTATGCACATTAAAGGCAGGCAGCAGGGTCTGATCAAAGACAACACCAACCCTGCACTCCCCCCGCCCGCCTCCTGTCCCTGCATCTTGTCCCCCCTCTATTCATTAGTGGTCACAGCTGTGCAGTCGGCCAATTACTTGGGAATAATAAGTACATTTTGCAGTAAATTAAATATTAATTAGTCCTTGGCAGGTTGTTTTGGTTTTTTTTTTCTTATTTCCCTCCCTCCACCTGAAAACGGCGGAAGGGATGTGACACTGTCACCGCCTGTGCTGGCATGTGGGTGACAGCGGGAGAAGGTCCCCTCCGGCCCTGTGCTCGGTCTCCTCTGTGGTGGCTTGCAGCGAGATCTTTCCTGCTCTTCCTAGAGGGTTTGCTGCTGCTGAGCCA
Source organism: Anhinga rufa (assembly GCA_013400875.1). Classification (NCBI taxonomy): domain Eukaryota; kingdom Metazoa; phylum Chordata; class Aves; order Suliformes; family Anhingidae; genus Anhinga; species Anhinga rufa. The sequence goes on from VZTV01036500.1 coordinate 5,136, forward strand.
GGTTTTGTAAACCCATCCCCAGCTTTGCCGTTACCTTCTTCTTCCAACAAGGGCACATCCCATCTCTGCCTGGGTGCCCCTCCTGTGCGCTCCGCTTGGGCGCTTAGCTCTCTGGGGCAGGGCATCATCCCTGATTGCCTGTGATGTCCCTGTGAGAGTGGTCTGGAGGCAGCAAATAAATCCATGTGGGGTTTGCTGGGCCATGGGAATGGTCTGCTCCATGGGACATGAGGGCAACTTGGCTAGTGCAACCCTCTCCCCAGCAGTGCTGGCAGGAGAGATGCTGCCTTGTCCCCTGGACGTGACTGCGAGGCCTCATCCTGCCCTGCTCCTGCAGGACCCCAACCCAGACAGTGTGTGTTGTGCCAGGGGATCAGGAGGAGAAGTCGGGATGGGCAGAAGGGGCTGGCTGAAGAGCAACTGCCATACAACCCAGCATCACCCCTGGCCCAAGCAAGTTGTCCCTTTTCTGGTTCGGTGGCAGACCCCAGGCAAGGTGACCCTTTGATCCCCTGGCCAGGGACTCTGGTGACAGAGTGACCTGGTCTGGCTTTGCCTGTTCCTATGGAAGTCAGACCACCTTGAACAAGTGCGGGCCCTGGGGAAAAGACCTGCAGACTGTGGTCAGGTGAAGCCCAGACCAGATCCCAAGCATGGATCTGCTGGGAGGAGTGGTTCCTTAGACTGAGCCAGGTTTGTTTTGATGTTGTCAACATATCAGTGTATAATAAGGTTTAAAGAATGAATACAGCGTAAAGGAAAAGTGGATGGAAAGAGCAGCAAAACTCTGCATAGAAGGCATGAGAGCCTGACGTGGGCAGAAGAGCTGTCCTTGCTCTGGTGCTCCCCAGGAGCGCTGCAGAAGCTGGCACAGGATCCCCTGGGAGCCCTCAGCAGTCAGGACAGGAGGGGAAGATGCTCTAGTCGCTCACCTATTCCCTGCAGCCACTGTCTCTGTCACCTGGGCTGTGCCTTCCCAAAGTACAACATCAGCCTCGCTCCCTATGGCCAGGCAGGAGCCTGGAAACAAGGAGACGGGGGTCTCAGCATCCCACCCACCACCCATCCTTCCTCCTCGCTGGCATTGATGTCAGTGTGAGCAGAGGAGAGAGCTTTCTGTGCTCTTTGTTCTTTCTAATGCCTAACCAAGAGTTCCTGGGGCAGGAATGAGCTATGTTAGCAAAGCCAGAGTAATCTTTGCCTGTCAGCAGATCCCAAGGTAAAAGGCTCCACTTGTCCAGCTCTTGGATTTAAACTTTACTAACAGCTCTGCAGGCTGCCTTGTGATGCACCGTGCACTAGTTCGCCCCTTGGTGCTCTTGAGTGCAATTAAGTTGTTTTGGTTTTTTTGAATGTAGTTTGGCAATATGCAGGTTAGGTTTGTATTTTATTTACAGCTTTTACTTGGGGACCAATAAAACCCCAGCTGGCTAATGTGAGATCTAAAACTTGCATCTCAGTCTTTGCCTTGGATATCTTTTCTATGGTAAACTATTTATTTGCGTTTCATCTTGTACAAGCTCCTCTTTCCATGCTGAGAAGCCGAGAGCTCCAGGGGCTCTTTGAAGACTATTTGCTATAGGATAGCAACTGGAATTCTCTTTAAACATCCGCGCCTGCTTTGTCCTACAACTGGCCTCTTGGTGTCAACACGCAGTTTTGTGCGAGTTTCCTGTACAAAGCTAACATTTGCACGCTCCCCCTGGCAATTGTGCTTCCAGATCCCTCTTGTTCAAGCATATCCCACCGTTTATTCTTGCAAGCCTGAGCAGCAGTTACTCCACGTGCCAAATTAAAGGCAGCATCAAGGCCTCTTTAAAAAGGAAGATTTAACCAGGTTATGAATTACCACTGCGCTGCTTGGGTAGGAGGAATGTGTTGTGTGACCTACACAGCCGGTCAAAACAGTCCACATTTAGATTGCAAGTACATGGTCCCCCTACCTCTGAGTCTTCAGGTTCTCAGCACACAGTTAAAATGCCACAAACTCTTCTTGGAAAGGGTTATTCGACAGCAGGATGAGGCACACGCATGCAAAATCCCAGCACATTTCAATGTCGTGCAGTCAGACATCTCCACCTATAAGCATCCCCCGGACACTGACCCTGGCGTGCTGGCAGAGCACGTGTGAAGGGTGAGGTGGCATCAGGCTAGTGACACAAATCACGCTAAAAATGCCAAATAGCTGCGTTTACATGCATTCACAACCCAAGGGTCGTGCTCTTGCCATAAAAAGGAAGATGAACCCCAGCGAGATGGGAGCGATGTTCCCAAGGATGCCTCTGGGAGGGAAAGATCAAGAACCGATGCTCGTAATGGCCTCAGCTGCTAAAACAGTCAAAATAATAGTGGGGTGGGGAGGATGCCGGAGGGGCTAGATGCAGCCGGGGGAGCTGTGTGATGGGTGTCTGTCGTGTGCCGGTGTGTCTGTCCAGTGACACTCCGATGTGCCAGTTCTCCCTGTGATGCTGCAGGCCTTCAGTGTACATATCCCAACATCCAGTCCCCTTTTAAATCCCATGGAGGTTTCTGTTATGTGGGTGGAAATAGCTGGGATGAGCTCTAGGAAGACACAGAAGGAAAAATATTTTATTTCTCTCTGGTGTTATTTTTTCACTCCCTCTGGTTTTCTTTCTGCCCTTCCTTTGCCATCTCATGGCTCTCTAAATTCATGGGAGCTCTTCCTCAAGGTGAAATGAAGGCTCCGGGCTGCATTTGGTGGTGCTGGGGGGGGGGCGGATGAGGGTCAGGGAGGGTTAAGCAGGGAGGGGGCAGTGCAACAAGGCGGCCTGATCTAGTGATTAAACAAAGGGATTCAGCCAACATGTGTAAAATTAAGTGATCAAGAGTTGATTACAGAGTGCATTGATTGTGTACTGATGGATTAAACAGAGTCGTGCTCGGGATGCGATTTTCTGAGCTGGGCACGGAGAGCGCAGGCAATCGACGTGTTGGCCAGAAGGACCCGCTTCTCCCAAGCCCTGGCTTTTATACATTCTCCGGATAAATCTGCAGAGAGGCCCGTGGAATTATAATCGATTATCCATTTCTCAAAGTCACTTAAGGGCCCTGAGCTACAAGCTAAAGTGCCGGTGCTGTGAAGAGGCATTGGGTATGCGCCGGCATGTGCAGGTGCTGGCGCGAGGGGAAAATGTGGCAATGACCCTGCGTGCTGCAAGCTGATGAATCTATTTTCTTGTAGGAAATAGTTTTGACAGTTCAATATCTGTGTTTTCGATATGTGCCCCACACACCCCCTAGGGAGGAGAGGAGAGGAGCCAGAAAGTGGGGGGAGGGAGTAGGTGGGAGGCAGGGAAAGATTCTACCCCATCACCCCTTCAAATTATAGATGGATCAGTATATCACCAACTTAACAGGTTGCCCTCCAAGTCAAGGGCATGGAGATGCGTGGCTGCCTGCGAGCATCTGCTGCGGGGACAGGATGGGGCTGGATCCCCTCTCAGGGTGCCTTGCTGGGCTGTGGGGGTACCCACAGCAAGCCCCCAGGTTGCTGGCAGTGGGGTGATCCTCAGGCTCTTGTTTCCCTGCCAATGGTGAAGGCAGAGACCCATTTCCAGGCTGAACCTGTCTCTCCGGATGCAGCCAGATTCTTTGCCGAGGACTCAGAGGAGCAGGAGGATGGGGTGTGTGAGAGCTGAGCAGCTGCAGTCTGGTGCAGGATCATCCTACGGGTTTTGCAGGGAGATGGGATGTGTGGCGGTGGGATAAGGCTGGGAGGGAGAAGCCCCTCCAGCACTCCCCCAGCCCCTGTGCAGGGCTGTCGCTCCCGCTCATGGCTGCATCCTGGTTTCTGGTATGAATGAAGCGATCAGGGCAAAGCGCAGACCCCAAAAATGTCTGTGTCATGGTTTTAGCTGGGATAGAGTTAATGTTTCTTCACTGTAGCTGGTATAGTGCTGTGTTTTGGACTTAGTATGAGAATAATGTTGATAACACACTGATGTTTTAGTTGTTGCTAAGTAGTGCTTATACTAGTCAAGGGCTTTTCTAGCTTCCCATGCTCTGCCGGGTGGGGAGGGGGCACAGCCAAGAGAGCTGATCCAAACTGGCGAAAGGGATATTCCGTATCATATGATGTCATGCCCAGTATATTAACTGGGGGGAGTGAGTGAACAGCTGCGAGGTGTTTAGTTGCTGACTGGGGCTAAACCACAACAGTCTGGGACATTGGACCCCAGCTTTCTTACGGGCTCCCAGCCAGACAAAGGGATGTTCCTGTGAAACTCCCACCTTCTCTAGTTCCCACTGCCATTATTTTTTGGCAGCTAAAGAAGGTATTTTGCTCCAGGTCTTTCCATCCCAAGAACTGATGCAGAGCATGGATAACCAAGGCATGCACTGATGATGCAGCTACATAGCTTCTCTCTGCCCTCTCCCACCAGGCCAGCAGGAACCACAGCTTGGGGGACCGGTTCAGCAAGGGACAAGAAGTGACCCTTGTAGCAGCAAACAGGGCTAGAGGCCAGGCCTGTTGGGGAATGTCACCCAGCTGCCATCCCTGAGTGCACAACCCCAGGCATGCGGGTGGCCAAGGAGGAGGAGGGATGGTCAGGAGGCAGAGCTATTCACTGCACTCGGTCCAGCCATGGCTGCACACACGTTTGCAGGCAGCAAGAGAACCCTGGGGTCTCCTGCCTGACTACCTGCCTGCTGGGGAGTGTGTGGGGTCCCAGTGCCTTGTTTTATAAGCCCCACTGTGGAAGGACTGGCTGTGGGCCACAGCATTTGCAAAACTGCATGCATGGTCCCTGGGTCCCACTGGCTCTTGGAGGTTTGTCCACAGCCTGGCCAGTCTTGGCTGCACGGCGTGACAGTGATCCATGGGATGGAGGGCAGCTCAAGGATATGGAGGAAGGAGGTGCATCACACTCCAGAAAGTCCCTCAGGCTGGAGGGACAGAACTGTAGGATGCCCCCAGGAGTGTTTCTGCCATGCCATGTTCACTGAAGCCAAGGACCCCACTGATGCCGGGGAGACCCAGCTGCTCCCCAGGACTTGTGTGTTTTGGAGACGAGGCAGTGGGTTGGAGGAAGCTCCAGTTTCGCTGCAGGGCAGAGGATCAGTGGCAGCAGGAAGGTCCGGCTCTGTGGTCCTGAGCTTGCCCAGATTCATACCAGCACCCATCAGAGAAGCTGGAGTGGAGAAGGGATTGTCTGTCTCTGTCCTGTTCCCCGCTCTCTCGCTTTGTCCATCTCCAGCCCAGCACGGGTCATGACCGGGTACTGATGTGCTTCCTCCGGGGAAGCCGGCATGGGCAGCCTGCCCAGCCGGGAGCTGTGAGGGAGGAGGGCAGGGACGGAGGCAGTGCAACCCCTTGGCTGGCTCTCTGTATTGCTCTTTTTTTCTCTTGTGAAGCCCAGGGAGGCGTTTCTGCTCCGCTCAGCGGAGCCGCGTTTAGCCCAGGAGCAGTGCTGTGGGGACACGGGGCCACAGCCTGTCCCAGCCCTTCTCTTCCTCTCTCCCTTCCAGGTCCCTGTCACACTCTCCCTTTCCAGCTCTCCCGGCGGCCCACGTCCCTCTCATCGAGGATTCATTGTCTTGTCAGCCTCTAGTTAGCCAGCATGCGTGCGAATCATAAATTACCCCGCCCGGGCCTCTGCTATGCTTCAGCACAGACAAAAAAATTGCACTCCATCACCGTGTCTCCCGGCTTTTAGTGGTATTGATCAATGCTGCTCCCTTCCCGCCCCCCCCCCCTTTTCATTTTAACCGAGCCGGTTAAGTGCAGTATCTTATTTTGTGCTGGGACAAATGAAAAGAATATTAGCAAGGGCTGAAATATATCTCTTTTTTATCTCTCTGCTACTTTTTTATTGAATCTTTCTGAGTAGGTGGCTTTCCGCAGGATGACAGCCTCATGACAGGCTCCTCATTAGAGCCGAGACAGTAATTGTGATGCATTTCCCTGCGCGGCCTTTTCACTTCTCCCCCCCCTCCTGCCTTTCCTCCTCTCTCCTTTTCCCCTGATTTGTAAAGTGATTGGATGTACAGACTCACTCAGTTTCTTAAATTATTGCCCAGCTCAATCCATCTTCCTCTGCCCCACGCCGGGCAGCCGTGATCTCCGCAGATGGAGAGCTGGGGCCGGGATCGCAAGCGGTGGGGTCAGATGCGCAGAGGGGCTGCTCGCCTTTCCCTGTTGCTGGGCTGCCAGCTCCCATGAGAAATGTGGTGCCGGACCCGACGGGACGTGTAACAGCCTTTGAAGAGCCCAGGGTGCTGCTTGAACACGCATTTTTACTGAGCGACCCATGGAATCACTTGGGACTGGATCCCTAGCTGGCATTTGGCAGCAGCACTGTGCCAGTTTACACCAGTCCTCTCCAGTATCCAGCTTGCCTGGAGACAGAGCTACAAGAGCAACTTTTTTCTTTGGAAGGAAATCAATATTTTAGCAAGCTTTTCTGCCTTGGATCCCTCCATAGTTTTTGGCCTCAGGAGAAGCAGGTATATTTGCTAAGCTGCTTGGCAGCTCGGGCACCCTAACAGGGAGCAGTGCTGGGGATCAGGCCCTTGGCAGGGATGCAGGGGGCTGAGATCAGTTCTTTGCTGCGCCCCAACTCATGAGATTGTAGAGGTCCCTTGGTCCATCTGTGCTTCTCTTGCCCCAGCTGTATAAAACCAGCTGTCAGCCACCCCTGCGCTCCTCTCTGTTGGGTTCAAGGCCCCGTACCCATGCTGTGTCCAGCATAATCTGAGTCCAGCTTCTGCCGTTGCCCTGCAGCAGCTTTGTGCTGTGAGGCAGGAGTGGAGAAGTGACTCCTCAAAATCCTTTTCTTACATGAAAAATCACTTTTCCAGACCCCTGCTCCCTTCCCGCATGCATGGACCTCCAAAACACATGTGCTCCAGGGAAGGGCAGGTCTGTGCGATGTTGAGTGGTTCCTCGGTGATCTGAATCCTCTTGCTGCACTGTGGGGTGTTTGCAGAGTTAGGTCGTGCTGTGGATGCGGTTACAGCCAGATGCTGAACGGAGCCACAGCATGCGAACCTGGAGTCACCTCAGTGCCCACTGCCATCCCTGGAGCTTGGCTCTCCACCACCCTGTGCAGAGCAAGTGCAGGAGGGGATGGATCCAGGGCACCCAGCCTCGGACAGCAAGCTGAGGTCTGCATCCCACACAGCCAAGGTCTGCATCCTGCACAGCCAGGCAAGAGCCCGAGGGAGGGAAGGAGTGGGACATGCCCTGACCTTGAGTCACCCCTCTGTGCAGGTTTTTGGGAGCCGCTTACTTTTTGGCCCCACTCAAAACCAGTGAGATCCAAGGTGATGCCCAGCAAGCAAGATGCAGCCCCATAGGCTTGGCACTGGAACCACACCATTAAATAACAGGGAGATAGGAGAGTGATGAACAGCATTATTCAGGCTCCCTCACTTTATTACCAAATACTTTTTGCCTGCCTCTGCTGTTATTCCAGGGTGCTCTGCACTGGCACACGAACCATCTCCGCCTTCCTCACCCCACCGTTGTCATCCTCCCCCACTTGCAGTGCAGCCCCTTGGCTGCCACTTACTGTCAGGGCTCTGCGAGCCTCATCGGCTGCAGCGCAGGCTCGCCAGGAGAACAGCGAGCGTTTGGCTATTTCCAAGCTAATATGGGGCTTTCTTTGAATTATTGTTTTTTGAGCTGGAAGGAAAGGAGGCTTGTCACACGAGATATCTGCTATCAGTACACAAATAACAGCAAGCCCATCATCGAATGGAAAATAATCGCCGCGGAAACCGAGTTGCGGGGGAGCTGGGAGGGATTATTACAGGCGCTGGCAGTGGCGATGCTGTCAAGGAGCCTGTGTCAGCACTTCCATTACCACCCACCTGGTTTCAGCGCAGCCCCCGAAGCGGTGCGCAGGGCCGCGGGGCCCCAGCATGGGGTCATTTCTATTCAGAAGAGTTTCAGATCAACTGGCTTTGATTGGGTTTAAATGACGGAGTGTTTAAGAGGCACAGAGAGGAAATGGGAGGGTGAGAGGGAGGGAGGCATTTCGGAGGAGGGGGAGTTTGATACTCAGACAAGTGGAAGACAGTTTGAGATAGGAGATTGGAGCTGGGAGTGAAGAGCTGGTCCTCCCGGGGGCAAGTTTCAGATGGCCGCAAGGAAGGACAGCGTGGGGAGAAGATGCCCTGAAACCTGGGCAGATGCCCTGGGGTCTGCCCAGTGAAGGGCCCTTAGGAAAGAGCAGGCACATCCCCTGTGGGGATTGTGCCCTCGTCAGTGTTCCCCATGCACTGCCACTGCCTGTGCCACCCACAGTGGCAGCCCCTGGGGAGGCACCTGGCTGTGCAGTAAGCCATCATCAGAGCTTAGCAATTGAATTATAAACAATTTATTCCATTAATTTGGCTGAGCTTCTGGGCAGAACAAGCCCTCATGCCTTATAAACTTTGCTCATCCAGAATGACTTGGGAGCATCGTTTACTCTGTGCTGCGTAGTGACAAGGGGCTGTATACATCATGGCTTTTGGTGGGCTGGGTCCCTTTTTTCCCACTTAAATACTCTCCAAAACAACATTTCCTATTCTGCTTGTGAGGGAAAGCTCTTCCTTCAAAGTGACCCAGTCCTGGCCTGCAAACGCCTCACAGTGCTGTCAGCCGGCCATCCCAGGGCACAGACACAGGGTGAGAGCGGGGATGGCCTCATGCCTTCACATTCGGTGCCTATTCGGTGACATGCGTGCATCCCTGGTACCTGAGCCCAGTCCCCAGCGTGTAGCCTGGGTCCCATCAGCAGTTGCTTCATAGTGAATCAGACCTGACTCAGGGGAATTATGTAGGATCTGTATCGGTGTAATTGAGGGCAGGATCTGGCTCTCAGTCCCCAGAGGGATCAGTAGGGTTCGGTTCGTTCCCCGCCTGGGCTGGGATCCCTTTGCAGACGCCCTCCAACGGAGCCTGTGGACAAATTCCTCCACGCAGGGGTTCGTCTGTGCATTGAGCCCTCTGCTTTCAGAGCAGGAAATATTCAGTTTCAACACTTGGAGTTAAACATTTCCGCGGAGCCCAGGAGACCATGCAAACAGCGGGAGCACCAAGGCTCTGCCTTTTCATCTCTCTGGCACTGGCGAGCAGGGGGTCAGCAGCAGGGAAAGCACGGCAGAGCTGAGGAGGGTAAACACTGGAGCTGAGCCTACCGAGTAACCAGAGAGTGAAGGGGAGAGAGAGGGGCAAAGAAAACAAAAACACAGCTGCCAAAAAACAAAAGCCTGAAAAGAGCCATTCAGGGTCTCCCAGGAGCAGGTTTGGCACAGGGCAGGGAGGGAAGAGCAGGGAGCACTCATTGCTGGGGCAGGCACAGGTCCAGCCTGCTCGGGGTTTGTACCCTTCATTTTGCCCCGGGCAAGTCAATGCCCTTTACTGTCTTGAGTAGGGTAAGTATCTACAGCCCAGTGCAGTCCAGCTGCACACCCAGTGCAGCATCCTTTGCTTTTCATGAGTACCAGGAAGCCTCTGCTGCAGACAGGAGAGGCGGGATGTATGCATCTCCCTCCACCTTTACATTCAGAAACAAAACCTGAGGACTCGCAATGCCTGTCTCCCCACAACCCAACATCCCACACCATGGAGCTGAGTACCGCTGTCTGGCATGAGACACTACAGCATGGTCGTGTGCTGGGCTTCAGGGCACGCTGCGGATGCGGCTGCTGCTGATCTGGGGAGACGCATCCTGCCGGCAGCCTCAGTGGCACTGCAGGCATGCAGCGGGTTTCATAGACCTGGGGAGGTTGCGTAGGTGTCCTGCTGGCACAGGAGATGATCCCTCCCTTCTGCTTGTCATTCACACTTAGCCCTGCTCCTACAAAAGCATGGTTGTCAGCCCCTTGGGCCAGGAGCCGGGGTTTCTTCTGTCTCCTGCTTCGCAATCTGTACATCAGGGACTTGGCTGCATGTCCGGGTCCCTGTCCTCCTGCCCCTCTGGAAGCCCTTGCTTCAGTGCGAGCACCAGCCTCCTACACTCACTGGAGCAAGGGGATCTTCCCGTGCTGTCACAGGGATGTGGGGTGACAGCTGTCACATCCTTCCCTGGCACAAATTCATCGCTGTATCATTGGTGTAGCTGGTGGGTAAGGCCATTGCTGCTCATTTCTCCTGCTGGCATAGGCTGCAGTTGGGAGTGGCCATGGAAGGCAGCAAGGCTCCTTCCCATGGCCTGAGGTCCCTCTCGGTTGCTCCAGCTGTTGAAATCCAAAGTCACCCCTGCTTAGGAACATGCACCCCACAGAAAAGCCTTGAAGAACGAGGAGGGAGCAAGGACCTGGGTGTGCAGTAGGTTAAAAAAGCCACCAGCCTGGTGCAACAGAGCTGGTCCCCAGGTGAGACCTCAGCTGCACCTCCTGGTCCGAGGCTGCCCATCCCAGCACTGCGGTCCAGCACTCTCCATCAAGGTGATGATGAGAGTAGCAAACAAGGTGATGTTCCCCATCAAACAAACACCTCTGGGCTCCCCGGAGAGCAGAAACCTGGGGATGCTCAACCTCCAGTTCACCCTCTGGTTCTGCCAACAGCATCTCTGTCCCACCAGCCCAAGCTGTGGGTGGCAGGCAGGGGATTGGGGGGGTCATGGGCCCCACGGTGGTGGCTTGGGCTGGAAGCAGGGATGAAGTGCAGTAGGGCGGAGGGCAGCCTGTTTACCCATCCATCTGCACACCCCGCAGCGGGGATCCAGCAGGATTTCCCGTCCACTCAAAGGCTGCCTGTTTATTTTGGGAGGGAGACTCAGACAGCTCCATTGTTTAGCTGCGAAGTTAGGGTTATAAATAGCAGGTGGTCGGGGACGCTCCTGGGCTATTTTGGGCCCCCACTAGACAAAAGTGGAAAAGTTCCAAGAGGAAGGTGGAATTACTGAAATGCCGACCTTTCCCGCAAGGGTCAGTGGGAGCTGGTTGTTTGGGTTTGGGTTGGGTCCTGGGCATTATTTAAACACAAGGGAAGGAGGAGAGAGGAAGATGTTCCCAGCTGCACGGGCTGCATGCTGTGTCCTCCCCAGCAGAAGGGCAGTGGGGATGAGGAGCTGAGGGGCCTGGGGTCTGCCAGAGCTCTGCCTGGGAGCCATCAGGAGTGGCTCAAGTCTGGAGAAGAGACTGGCTGGGTTTTCCTCCTAGGTCTGCAAATGGGAGAGTTCCCAGTGGCTAGAGAAGCTGGGGAGGTAGGGGATGCCCCATAGCACTGGTCTGCCCAGACTTGTCCCTCATGCCTCAGTTTCCCCCACCTCCTGTAGGGAGGCTGAAGAAAAGGCCAGGCAATGTGCAAGAGACAGCCCCGCTCCCTCCAGGCACGTACACCATGTCCTTCTGGAAGGCAAGGATGAGCCAAGGTGACTCTCGAACTTATTTCAGACCCTTCCTCTCGTTAAATGCCTGCACCAGGCGGTTATACAGTGAGCAGCAGGGACCCAGTAAAGCCACTCACACCAATGTTTTATACTTTGAGAAGGTCTATTCCTTTAATGGGGATTCATTTAACTGGGCTCTGCCATCGTTAGGAGCCATAAAATGGCACCTTTTGGCTCCTGATTGGAAGGCCACAGTGCACGCAGCCCCCTCGTATCCAACGCCAGCTGCTTTATTGTGCATTACTGCCTCTCACTCGGATTTAACCAATTTGATCCATGTCTAATACATAAATAAATAATCCAGCAGGAGGGTTCACGTTAGATGACAACAGGCGGCTATAAAGCATGTTTCTCCCTGCTGGAGCCATGTGAGCTGGGCTCCGCACGCCCTCTCATGAGCAGAGCTGCTAATACAGCTGGGAGAGGGGAGCCTGGAGACCCGCAGGCTTCTCTGTTTTATTGAAACTTCATTGTTTGCTTTAGAGTTTTATTTTATGTTAAATAGACGCTGTATATTCCTTACAGAGGGGGCAATAAAGTTTCCGAGCTGGAGGAAATTGGCTTAGGAGCAGGGAGCAAACCAGGGAGATGTGGCTGGGCAGGGAAGCGGTGGGGAGGATTTGGGGTGAGGAGGTTGTGAGGCAGCCCCAGGGCTCAGCCCAGCTCGGGATTGGAGTCTGCAGGCACCCCCAGATCTCACCCAGGTATGACAGCCCCAGAGGACCCAGGGTGAGGACGGCTGTGGGGTCTGGAGCTGCTGGTGGTGCAGCGAGGGCGAAGGGCTCCAGCCCAGAGCAGGGACGGGGTGAGCAATCCCCAGTGACTGCAAGGGCGGCCGTGCCGAGCATCTGGACCTGCTCCTTGCCATCTGCAGCCCAGCGCCGCATGGTCTCCTCTGCCTCCCAACTGTTGTGTGCCCATGGAGAACCGCTCTGCCCTTTGGAGGGGTCATCCTGACCCACCCGACTTCAGGAGTGCCGAGGAGAATGAAGATGGCTCTTTTTGATTTACTGTTATTAGTTAATAGGAACAGTGGGTAGTGCAGTGTCAGCTGTCTGCCCCCAGCCACACTGTCTGCACCGCAAACTGGGGAAGCCGGGGTTGCACAGGGTCACTCCCAAAATGTGGCTCTTGCTGCTCTCCCTGTAAGACTGAAGGGCCCATGGCCGGGGCTGGGATGTTCTTGTGCCGGTTGCTGTCCTGCTGCAAAACAGAGCCAGTTTTTGCCCCAGGGAGCGTGGGACAGGGAGAGAAATGGGGCTATGCCAGGAGTAAAACCCCCAGTTTCAGACCTCAGCTAGGATGGGGACCAGGGCAGAGCACAGGCGATGCTGATGGCACCCGATCAGAGTTAAAGCTTTCTTCCCTCTTTTCCTCCCTGCAGGCAAAAAGAAAGCGACTTTGTTTGACAGCCAGGCTCCGATCTGCCCCATCTGCCAGGTCCTCCTTCGCCCCGGGGAGTTGCAGGAGCACATGGAGCAGGAGCTGGAGAAGCTCACCCAGCTGAACATCAGGTAAGCAGCTCCCTGGGGTCCACCAGTATCCCTGGTTAGCCAGCCGGGTCACCCACAGATGGCAGAGGAGATGGTGGTACCCACAGCCACCAGATATGGGAGATTTAGTGCTAGCCAGCAGGGCAGAGACATTTCCCTGGAGTTCAGCACAATGGTAAAGCCAGGCAGAAATGCCTCCCAGAGGGCACAGACACCCCTTTCCCTGGGGACGCTTGTTCAGGTGAGCAGCTCTCACATTGTGCACGTCCCATGATGGAGCACGCCTGCGGCAACAGTGCACACTGCCCCTCAGCTGCCTTCAGCTCCCTTCTGCTTTTCCCAGCACAGCAAAGTCCCCTATTTAAAAAAATAGTAATAATAATTGCATTTTAACTGCTAGCAGTTATTTAGGAAATGGCTGCAGCCAAGGGTTGGCAGATCCCTGCCCCTGCTTTAATAAAACTCAGCAGCCTTGGAAAAGAGCGTGTTTATTTCAATTATTAATTAATTCCCCGGTCATTAAAAGGTGAGGAAAGGAATCAAACTGCCGGCTAGAAGCAAAGTTACGTCACCAGGTGGTAGGAGAGGAGGGAGAGCATGTGCGTCAGTGTGTCTGTGCACCAGGGCAAGGGGGTGCACATGGCTGTGCATAGCACAGAGGATGCAGAATCCAACCCTGCCTGGCTTGGATCTTCTTTGCAACTGAGCCATAGCCATTGCAGATGAAGGGAGAGGGAGGAAGCTTTAGCTAGAGAAAGAGAGACATCCCCAAATGGGTCTGGGCTGAGATCTCGCAAATTTGGCACCCACAGCCTCAGGCTGAGACCTGCATCCCCCATGCATTGCACAGGAAGATGGAGAAGGGGGG
>VZTV01036500.1:18855-42785 GCA_013400875.1 Anhinga rufa
GGGGGGTAGGGAACAGGCAGCCCATTTATCCCCCGCGACACCCAGTCCCCTTGCGAGTGTAATTTATGGTGTAATTTGGGCTGCATCCAACTTAATAAAGGGCCACTGCAAATTAGTGAACAGGTTTAAATGAACAGAAGCAATTAGTGCTCGGAGGAGCCCATCAAAGAAGTTGGGCCAATATCAGAGTGAAACTGAAACCGCAAGCCAGGAGCAGAGGCTGGCTGGCGCGAGGCGGTGATGGGAAGGTGGCGTTTAATGGGAAAGGAAAGGAAACCCTAAATCATAAAGCATGACAAGGGCCATTGTGGGCCAGCTGACAAATGAAAAAGAATGGCATTATTCCTTTAAATAACAGCAGCAGTTAGAGAGGAGACAGCTCTCCCCAGCTTGCCCTCGCTTCCCTGGCCCGCTCCGCTCGGCCACGCAGGCAGCGAAGAAGAATCAGAGGTCTTTATTAATTATTAAATAACGACTCCCTCCGTAGCGTGATAGATAACGTTCAATCTAGTCGATGGATTCAGGTGACGGAGGCTAATCTGTAACACAGCAGCTCTGCGCGGGGACGCTCTCTCCCAGTCCGGAGGGGAGCGATGCAGGGGCCAGCCGGCGGCAGCAGGCAGGGCGGGCAGAGCGGGCAGCAATAGCGGGCAGCGGGGTGTGAGCGGGTCGAGCTCCTGTGCGCTGTCCGCCTCCGGCGGGGCGGCTTGGTCTAGCGGGTGGCCCCATCTCCCATGCCCCCACCTTTCCCGCCTGGAGGAGCCAGGAGCAAGAACACATCAACAAGAGGAGAGAGAAACTAATAATGATCTCAAATAACCCAATAAACATAAAAATAAAATGTAGGCCTATAAACGTGACGGGCACCGGCAGCCCTGGCTGCTCCCTGCCAATACCGACTCGTTACCGAAATGGCTGAGCAGCTGTTACTTATCAGTCTGATGGGGAGAAGCAAACCGGGGGGCTGCTTTCCAAGGGCCTTTTTTTTTTTTTAATTTAAAGAGGATGCAGCCAATCATGACTTGTGCCATTAAGTTTTAATAAACCCTAATGATTTGCAACAAAATCATAAATTTCCAGCACTCGGGTTTAGGAAGGCAGATCCCGTCCTGCCCACTGAGCCCCCAGCACCAGAGACTTGGCGGGCGATGCATCAGATCCCACCACAGCACCGGGGCTCCCCGTGTGCCGGGATCACCCCCAAAACAGCGTGGCTGCAGGGCTGCACAGCGGGCTGAGCCAGCCGAGATGCTGCTGTAGGGCCAGATCAAGAGGAGGGGAGAGGCTGCCGGAGAAGCAAAGTAGAGGGGCTGCCTCATGCCATCACCTCCACCGGCTGTTGAGCGCTCTTGTGGGCTTTCAGGCATCACTGGAGCTGGGAGCTCAGCATTGCTCAGAGAGCAGAGGAAGGGAAGGAGGAAATGGGATTCCTCCAGGTGATCACAGAAGTTTTTGGGGCTGAGATACAAGGGAGCTGTAGGAGCCACCTGGGTGATGCTACCCATGGTCCCAGCTCACCAGGACCCTGGGGTTGCATTCTACCCA
Organism: Anhinga rufa; assembly: GCA_013400875.1. Lineage (NCBI taxonomy): Eukaryota > Metazoa > Chordata > Aves > Suliformes > Anhingidae > Anhinga > Anhinga rufa. The sequence goes on from VZTV01036500.1 coordinate 20,401, forward strand.
CACCAATGCACCCCTTGCTCAGCTGACAGGGATGGGATTTGCTTCCCCACAGGGACAGGGACAGCCCTTCTTCCCCACAGGCAGAGCTGGTGTGACCGTCCTGGCCTCAGAGCAGGGACATCTCAAGGTCTACCCAGCTGGAGCATCACACGGTGAGGCAGGAGGAGCCACGCTGAGCCACAGAGCAGCACCCACCCGTGCCAAGGGGCCGTGCACGCCCAGGGGATGGATGCCAGCTGTTGGACTGGTGATGAACATCACTCAGGAGGATCCAATCCTGGTGCAGGGTCAAGCTTTCCCTTGAAAAAGCTGACTTGAGTGGGAAAGAAGGACCTGAGTTTCTATCTCTGCTGCCTTCTTGGTGCGTCCAGTCTCCCAAAGCACATGGAGAGACCCGCTTGTTCTCGCCCCATGGCTCCTCCACCCGGCATGGGTCTGGCCGAGCCCTGTGCACAGCTCTGCGCAGTGAGGCAAGGCTCTCTGAATGCAAATTTCATTTCTGAGCCACTGGCGCTGTTTCAAGAGCCGGCAGCCTCCGAGCCCTTCTCGGTGTTACATATGTAACAGCCTCATTGAACTTGACATGTCAAATTCAGGCCATTTGTGCAAAATCTCCCTTTAATAATACCGTTTCATTTCGCTCAAATGAGACTTGAATGCATGTAAAATGGAAAAGGATATTTAAGCGCTAACATTAGGCAGATGTCTTGCCAGAGGCCGATTGAATATATGAGATTTTGAAGTGCTTAACACGTTTTCGGTGCTCCCTCTTAGAATATGTCACCTGGCTTTCTTTTTTCTCCCCCTCCTTTCTCTTTTTTCCCCCCCTCTTTAAGTGAAGGGTATAAATTGAAAGAAAACAAAACTACAAGGCTTGGTTTTATGGGGTTTAACTCTTGCCAGGCAAGACTGTTGGTATTCCTCTTCCAAAGAGAAATTACCTAGTAGCTCACCTTCGCAGAGCACAAGCACAAAGCAGCAGAGAGCGGGAGGCGGGTGAACGGCAGCCCCACGGTGCTGGGCAGAAGGGATATTCTCCTTGCTCTGCTTGTACAGCTCAGAGAGCAAAAGGTGCTGATCCCCAGCTGAGCAGCTAAGTGCCACCAAGGTAAAAATAAGAAATAATAACAGCGACCTTCTGTGTATGCCAATGCCCTGTGCCCCAGCCAGGCTGGTCGCTGCAGAATACATGAATATTCCTGGCTTGTGTGCATGAAGATTATCTGTGCACTAGATGCAGGTCTCCTATCCTCACTCGATTTATATTCACCTGTTTTCCACCTCATCTGTATTAAAGTCTTGCAATAAAGCACACTGAAATGCAAGATTCTTTCTGGAGCTGTCAGTGGCCCCAGCTCCGAGCTTCAGCTGGTGCTTCGGCTGCAGACGCATTTCCCCAGCCCAGGGCCACCCGCGGAGTGCAGGCAGGCACAGCGTTCGAGAGCAGCGCCCATGGGTGTCCCTCAGGACAGGCACACACAAACATCCCCGTATGCGTATGAGCGTATCGCTGCATATGTCACTGCAGGTAAATACTATGAGCAGAGGTGGCAATGCACAGGGGGACCCTTAAACCCTGCCCACTGCTCCCCAGGCAGTGACTGGAGAAGACAACCTGCTGATGAGGGGGGAGGCTGGGTGGAAAAGGGGCTATAGGTTTGGGGCTATGGTTTGAGTTTGGTGTGGGAGAGAAGATGAATTTAAGGACAGAAGAGGAGTAAAGGAGGCAGTAGGAGCTGTGGAGCCCACCTCAGCTGATGGTCCCTGATGGGTCCATGGTGCTTTCTAGAGTTTGGGGAAGAGGCATTTATTGGCCATTTCAAAAAACTTATGAAGTCACATTGCAAGTATTACATTTGCTGAGTCAAGCGCTTGAAGGTTGGGAATGTACCTTTGGATGCAGTGGTTTTAATACATGATGCTCTGTTCTTGAATGTGCAGGGCTCTTCTTAAAAAAATTATTTAGCAGGGGCATTTTTATTTCCCTGTGTGACAGCTAGCAGATTCTTCCCTGCATTACCATCAGTAAACCTATGCTTCAGAGCTGCAATTTCACCTTCCCAAAAGGATGAGGTGTATCATTATAGCTGGGGAATGGTCCAGAAGGTGGAGCAGTGAGTTGGACCATGCCGGCTCTGTTCCTGCTTTTGCAGCTGAAGGACAGTGCAGCTCAGACCTGACTATCTCAGCTCTTTCCCCTTATTTAAAGGGCTTTCTAAGCTTAGCAGATGTAGCCAGCAGTATCCTCATGCCATGGTTGTAATATTACCCGTGCCTGTGCTATGGCATCCTGGGGTGCTCAGCAGGTGCCTCCGGGGGTGGATGTGCTTGGGTGGGCAGATGGGGGGTGATGGTGCTCTCACAGTGCCCCATGGCTGTCAAAACTCCCCTTCTTCACTTTTCTTCGTTTTTTCCCCCCACATTGAATGCTTAGTCTGAGCATATTTGTATTTTGAAGCCCATGCCCAACTGTTGGCTGTTCCCAGCCTGGACCAGCAGCTCTCATTGCTCCTTGCCACTGCACCAGGAGCATGGGGAGACATCCCTGTGCACCCCGCATCTCAGGAGCTACTGATTCCCCCTAATGACCTTTCTGGTGTGTCTGGGAATAATTTCTCTTCTGATTCTCTGATTACAAAGCATTTCCTGGAACTCAGAGGGCACTGGGCTCTCTCACCTTGGTGCAAATGGAAAGTGCTGTGGGCTGTTTTCTGGTGACCTCAAAGATGCTGTCACAAAGAGGGAACCAAACAGTGTCAGGGCAGAGCAAGATGCAGTGGGAAGGCCTGTTTCAAAGCAGGTGAAATGCCCAGACAGGGGATTTAGCCTGACTCTTGGAGCCAGCTTTGATTCATTTCAGAGGAAAAGAGCCAACCATGGGACTGTGGCAGCTCCAGCTCCTGTAGCAGCGCTCAGTGCACCTCTGCCCAGGCTTAAATCTTCCTTCAGCATCCTTCTGAAGCTTCCTCTCCCTTGTTTGTGCGTGTTCCCTTTTCCTCTCACTCTTCTTAATCCTCCCTCCATTAGCAACTGAGGTGGAACCAGAAAGTGCTGCCTTGGTTCCTGGCACCACACTGAGCATGCTCACCCTGCTGTGGCGGGGGCTTCAGGTCAAGGTTTCCTTATGCAGAGAGGCCCAGCAGTAGCTCTCCTTGGGGGGACAGAGGCAGCTCCAGGCCTGGTGGGATAAAGAATAAGGAGGAAGCTGGCAATTTAGCTAAAACATGAAAGCTATAGGACCTTGGGAGATGGCCTGGTCACTCCATGCAGGGCCACTGTCCTTGAGAGATGTCTCCATGCATCTGGAGATGCATCCTGGATTTCACATCCTTTCACAGGTGGCTTTTCCAGTGTTTTGTGGTCTTTCTGCTTAAAGTCATCCCACACTAACGCCCCAGAGTCTGCACCAGAGACTCCTGCTGATGGACAAGGAGAGAAGCACACCAGCCCTGTGGTCCCTGCATGCCCAAATGACAGGGGCTTTCTGTGTTACTCTTGGTCAGGATAAGGACCCAGAGCAAGTTATGAGATGTGGCTCTGACCCCTCTCCCACTCAGGGGACCCTGTATTTAAACATGGCTGCTCCTCACACTGCCCCAGGCAGGGGTTTGCTTCATTTCAGTGGGATCTGCTGAGTGCTGTGCTGTCCCAAAGGGCCCTTGGAGGGGACCTTCCCAGGGCCAGCACAGGCAGCTGCTCCAGGAAGGGCAAGCAGCCATGCTGCCAGGCCTGGAAGGATAAATAGAGTGTGTAAAACCCGAATTAGCTCTGTTGTCATGTGTCACATCAGGGTCATGGCTCTCGCCTGAGGTCTCCTCGATTTATGCCTGGGGACTTTAACTTGATGGCCAGGTACTTCTCCGGACTTCTTATGCAGCTAACACTGCAGGTCCTCCAGACTCTGAATGAGTAAGATTAGAGACGTTTTTGAGCGAGAAGGGTTTCTTTTCCAAAGCCCCATCAAAATACATGCTGATTCCCTTCCTTGCATGTAGTAGACACCTGAGAGCACTCCAGAGAGGGCAAGGAGCACTGGCCAACAAGTGAGATTGCAGCCAGGCAAAACAGGCATTGCAACCTCCTGCTCCTCAACTTCTCTCTGTCTTTTTTCTTCCTTCTCTTCCCCTCTTCTTTTTCCACCTTCCTCTTTTCCTTTCTTCCCTTTCTCTCCCTCTTCTTCCCCCTCCCTCCCTCTCTCCCCACCCCCCGGTATCAAGGCGACATCTCCAAGCCAAGTACTTTTAATTTCGCCTGTGGCCCTTGCTGACACGGTGGATATGCACAGCAAGTTAAATTCCCGCCTGATCAATAAAGCAGAAGCAGTGTGTCCGACTGGTCGATATTTTTTTATCTGTCTTCAGCCCAGTCCTGCTGATGACAGCCCCCTGCGCTTCAGCAAAGGCACTCAAGGGCATCGGGCTTTGGCAACACAGCTCTTTTTTTTATTTAAATTAAAAAAAAACCCAGATGCCTACAAAAAAAAAAAGTTCACGGAGTTTGGCCTTTGCTTAATAACATTTTATGATTTATCTTAATTTTTAATTGAAAAAAATTTGCGAATTAATTGATTTCTGGGACTTGCCAATTAACATTGTAATTGGGTGCATGATAAATTTCGAGGGAGCATCATTTTTCTCCCTCTCCCCCTTGTCACCAAGAAGGGGAATCGCGAGGGCAGCTGCTTCCTATCCGTACGCCCCCCGCTCCTTCCCGAGGTGCCACTGCCCTCCTCCCCCCTTGCTACTGTATCTTAAAGAAGGAACAAGAAAGCTAATAAAGTCATGTTATTAGAGTCTCGCCAGAGGTGACCCCTCAAGGCATAAATCCACACTGGGGATATGGTGGGGACAGGTACTATTAAGTGCCTGACAGTGCTTTGCGAGGCAGGACTGGGTGCCTCCCCTGCAGCACCGTCTCCCCGGACCATGGGGAAGGCGGCTGGCCAGCCCGGGGCTCTCTGGGGCTTTCCTGGAGGGCCCTGGCACCCCACAAGGTGTTCAACCAAGCAGTTCATTACCTGTGATGTCTCCCCGACACTCTCCCCATGTGCAAGACCTGGCATGCGTGAGCTTCTGAGCCCAGCTGCTGCAGGGAGAGACCCGACCCCAGCACTGAGCATCCAGGCACCCAAACAGCCGCTTCCGCAGTGCGTGCAGCATCCAGGGTTTGCCACACAGCCAGTGTCCCCCGGCAAAAACAGGCTGCTGGGGCAGGGCCAGTGCTTGGGAGCACCGCTTTGCTCCAGGGGCTGGCGCACAGGAGGGGTCGTTCGCATCCTGTTCTGCCCGGCTCTGGTCCGAACCCCCCAGGGAGCGGGGTCCTGCCCCAAAGCAGCAGCAGGGCATCCCATGCCACCTCATTGCAGAGGTGTTAAGTATGGGACCTCAGCTCCGTGGTCATGGGTTTCCGGATTCAAGGCACAGACAAATCTCCAGGTGCATGGGAAGCGGCATCACCTGAAGCAGTGTGACTCCTGCCAGATTTAAATTAAACACACGCCATCACTGGAGAAACCCACCTGGAAGTGTCAGCTTCTTGGTGATGCCCAAGCAGGGCGCCAGGCCACCTGCCACCGTGAGGCAGCTAACGGGGTCACGTCCCTGCGTGGGGTGTGGAGAAGTGGGTGAGCTGGCTGTTGCCAAAATGAGGGGTGAGGAAACGACGTTGTGCCAGGGCAGGGAGTGAGAACAAGCCACCCCTGGGGGAACTGAGATGGAGAGTGGAAATACCAAGTAAATTAAAGAGTGTCTGTAAAATTAAATTAAGTAAATTAGAGAAACTCCAGCGGTTTTTCCACCCACTTCACATGCTCTTATGGATCACCTCATCGCAGTCAGCTCAAGTGTCCCATGCACTGTCTAAAGCCCATAAGCTTGGATGGGGCTTTTCTGTGCTGTCCTGCCGTCCCCGCTACACCCTGATGTCCGCAGGGGTGAAGGATGCCAGCCCGGGTGGAGGGTCCCAGGCTTCCCCAGCAGAGCTGTGGCTCTCACCACTGGCCAGGACTCCAGAAAGGACAGGAGCAGCCCAGCTGGGGAACCATGGGGGAACAGAGGGAAATTTATGAGGAGAGGAGTCTGTTTATTATCTAGCAAATGTGGTGCTGCTGATACTGTGGATTTATCCTCTTTCATCCCCACTCTGATTTGTGTCCCTGCCCCTTGCTGTGGCAGATTAATCATGGACAGAAAGGGAAGAGAGACCCTCCAGCTTCCTCCTGTGCACTCAGAGGGTGGCAATGACAGCAGCCTGGACCCTTCATCCATGGCTTCTCCAGCAGAGAGATCACAAGCCATACAGCCTCCTGTCCTGCTTAGAGATGCCCCTTTCCTCCCCTCCCATGGCAGACCCCATGGGAGGCAGAGGCTGCTGCCCATAATCTGTGGGTGAGGGCGCTTCTCATGGGTCAGAGCTTCCAGGGTAGCACAGCGGGTGAGAAAATTTGTGGGTCATGTATCTGTTCGCTCATGCAGTGCCCTGAAAGTGCTATGAGCACTCCGTGAGGTGCCTTCAGACCTGCGGTACCCACAGCCTGTTCCCTGACTCTAGGGCTGGGGTTTGCGGGCTGGGGTTTGGGACCTCAGCGGGTAAAGCCTTCCTCTGCCACTGACTCCCACGGCAGCAGGAGCCCTGGGAAGGGATGCATGGAAACCCAAGGGTGAGAAATAAATCTTCGGTCAGTTATTTGCCCTTAAGCAATGCATGCCTCCTGCGGAGCCTCTTCTGAACTGCCACGTGAGCTGGGAATAATTAAACAGTCATTACAGCCGCGGTAGCAAAGAGCCCCCCAGATCAATCTAATGCATGACCTTTCTCTCCGACTTTTCTCTTTATTTTTCCAGCCACCTCTTTTTCAAATAGTGGGAGAGAAATAAAACAACCCTCCCACCCCAGCCTCCTGCTTTGCCCCGCACACATGGACCATCTCATCCTCACCCAGAAACCCGTCGCCCGCTCTGAGCAGGGGCTCCTGGCAGGGGCATGGGGTACCATGGGTTGATAAAGAAAAACCCCAGCAGGGGAAAAGGAGCCATGGGTGCAAATGGGACAGAGCAATTAGGGGATTTTAGCATGGTCAGGTCATGCCACAGAGTTTTATGATCCTGCTGCATTTCTGCTGCAGCATCATCTCTGTTGGGGAGGCAGGTGGCTGCCCTGCAGGGTCACGTTTGTCACAGCTGACCCTGTCGGGCACGGAGGTCTCACAAATTCTGACTGGGGGAGCATTTGGGAAGCATGGCTGGGACTGTAAGTGCAGAGTGTTTCTAGTCCTGACTACAGTATCTTTGGCAACACTCAGCCCCTTTCCCCATCATCAGATGCAGGAGATCTTCTAAGCAGCACTTGGACAAGGGGCTGCTAGCAGAGCCACGGCAGGTTAAAAATCCTTGCATGCTTCCCCTGAGAGCACTGATCACACCCGGCTGCACTGGGGGTGTCACCTGCGGCTAGGTGAGGATTTGGCCTCATGTAGTTTTAAAAAAAAAAAAAAAGATCAAACTTCCATTTCCTTATTTAGGCTTCAAGTGACACTTCCACTTATTCAAACTGGCGTTCACAAAAATCCAATTCCCTCTCTACCAGGCAACTGCTTATTTACAGCTGGTGTTCCCATCCACAGGGCTCTGCAGGCAGCTTGTTCCGCTGCTGGGGCTCCTGTCCCAAGGCTGCGTGTTTGAGCAGCAAGTCCCGCAGCTAAAAATAAATTGTTTCCACTGGATTTTTTATTTTTTTTTTAAGAAATACATCAGTTGGCCACAGCTTGTAGAAACCTTTTGGCTTTGTGGGATCTCATGTGGGAGCTGCATGCGCTCTGGCTGGTGCCCATCAAATTCAGAGGGCTGCCGAGAGTCGTTCTGTGGAAGAGTTGCAGAGCTGGAAGACACCAGCTGCATGGCAGCAGCCCTCTTACCACCTCTTTAAACCTCTTCTGGCTGCAATGTCATTAAGGATGAGCACAAACTGTAGCTGCCTGAGCTCAAGGAACTTCTTCTCTTGTAGTTGTTATTAATTACGTGTGGGGAGTGCAGCCGGGGGGCGGCTGCCGTGCCAGGTATGGAGCTCAGCCCTTCCTTGACAGATGCTTTTCATAAGCCCTGCCTTGCCCTGGGTGGGGGCTCTGCAGAAATCTCATTTGAACATGCTTGGGAAGCCCAAGCAGCTGTGCTAGGCTGAAGCACGGTGTCAGGGCTCTTCCTGGCCCTGTTGTTGCTGTGCTGAGACTTCAGGCAAGACCTGTCACTGCTCTGTGCCTGAATTGTCCCTCTGAGCACAGTCCTATCTCTTGGTCTCCTTACATTGGCAAGCATTTGAGCTGTAGCTACCATTACAACAGAGCTTTCCAAGCTTTGCTCCAGGATGATGTGGTGATGCCCCAGTGCTGGCACAGCCACTGTGTGTGTGCTGCGGTGAGCAAGGAGGAGGATGGCTCCTGCCCTGCTTCCCTGGAGCAGTTGCGTGGCACTGGGCTTCTGCCTGGGCTGGGAGGTCAGCAAGAGCCCTGCCTGCATCTGGTGGGCTCTGGGCACTAAAGGCACACCCCAGGTTGTGGTCCTCTGCCCGGCGGCTGACAAGGTATCTCCCGTGGGGAGCAAGCCTTCAGGGCTTCTGCTTGTTTCCTGACTGGGACACCCAGAAAACATCTCCTTTCTTTTTGAGGAAAGCTGAGATTCCTACAACAGCCTGCAAGAGCAAAGGCTTAATGCAAAAGGAGAAGTACCACCTTACTTGTGGTAAAGCACAATCCGATCACTTAGCCTTCATCTCATGCCCTGGGTTCTCCACATGGGAAGCAGCAGCTTCTGTTCATGGGGGTGATAAGGGACCACTCCCTGCATATTGCCTTTTTTTTTTTTTTTCCTATGGCAAGCACACCCCAAAAGGCAGGACCAGAACAAAATAAATAAACCTGAAGGCTCTCTCACGGAAATGCCAGGGGATTACCAGTTGCATCTGGGGATGCTTCTAACCAAATCCCTGCCTAGCATTAAAAGATATTTGCATGTCTGTGATACAGCCTGAGTCTTGCTTTCATTGTGGAGGGCCTTGCTGAGAGTAAATGTTCCTCTTAAAGCTGATGTGCCCTAATATAGAGAAGCAATGAGTCCCTGGCTAGCACCCCGGGGCATGTGGGCACCTGGCCATGCAGTTCCCGCTAACATTAATGGGTGACACAGCTGCAGGGCTGGGCAGAGCCCGCCAGCAGCATCAGAGCGGGGACCTTATTTTGTCCCCACAGAGGCACAGGGCACCCAAACACATGGGGATGCACAAATGCACTGCCAGGACTGGTGTTGCCGCCCTGAGAAAGGGAACCAGCGAGGAAGCAGCCTCGTATCGCTTGGAAATGCAAAGTCGTCAGGAGAGAGAGAAGGAGGCTGCCCAAATTGCTGGGTCTTTCCAGGGCATTTCTTGTCTTCTTTGGTACTTTGGGGGGGCTGCCTGAAAGGGAAAGAAGTTGTTTTGCTGTAATGAACTGGATAAACAATTCCCCAAATAGATTAAAACTAACTGTAACTTATAAAAGTGGGTAGTAATTATATTTTATTAGCTAGCAAAACACCATTTTTTTATTTCGTAGGATAATTCTGTGTAAATCACCTTAATTAGAAGTGTCAGACGAGCCCGTGAATATCGTACTTAGTAACTAATTTCCTATGTACAGGTTATAATTTAAAACACATGGATCACTCGCCGAGTGGAAATATGCTAGCCATGAAATAATGTGGGGAGTGTTGGGGTTATTACTATGTAAATGTGTAATCATTTCAGACCACTGCAGCCTGGCTGGGTGATTAAAGAGAATCCCAAGGTCTCCAAAGATTGTGCTCTCTGCAAGGGCCTAGAGCGAAAAAACTTTAAAAGGCACCGAAAAGTGTTTGAACTTTAAAGGTCTTGATTTCCCTTTTACCATTTTTAATTTGTCTGCAGTGTTTATGGAGGGGAAGGTTTCTCTTTGCTGACGGCCTTTCAATTCTCAGCTCACTGCCGGCATCCTTCAGAGGCACGGGGGGCTGCAGCCGCTGTAATTCAGGGGGTTGGTTAGTGGGGTGAAGGAAAGCACCCTTAAATTGCAGGGTCTAGGGATCTGGATGACCAGGGTTTGTGCCCATTCCTGACCCATCTCTGGAAATAAATAAAAACAAATTGCAAACTGTTATTAGCAACAGAGTGGGGCTAAATTGCAAGGAGTGGGGTGGTTCTTAATAATCCTTGAAATGAAGAATAAAATAACTTGGCAGAGTTTATCTAAATCACTTCCCTTCCCTGACAGTCCCAATGGCAGAGGCTTGGCCTTTCGGCTGACCAGAGAGACTCTTGTCTTGAAAACTGCAGTTTCCTGGCGCTAACACCATTTCTGGGAGGAATTAATGAGATTCTTCCTCTTTCCATCAAAAAGGAATAATTTTAAACACCTTTAACAAGAAAAGGGAGGAAATGAGTTGGTTTTTTTAACCTGGTGTTTGGATTATAAAAGGAAAAAAAAGTTGTTTCATGCTTTGGGCAACTGAGAAATTCAAGGTAGTGCTGGAGATGGGGAGGGGGTGGAAATCCTTCCCATGGCAGGCGTTCGGGCGCAGGCTGGAGGTGGTGCCAGGGCTGCATCTCCAGGGGCAGCAGGGACTGACTCTGCTCCCTGCCACCTCCAGAGAGCAGGGGGGGCAGAGTTGGGGTATGGGGCACGGGGGCATCCTGCACCCCCCAGCAAGCATCCAGCAGTGCAACCCCTCAGGAGAGAGGGGCTGTGAGGGAGGCGATGCCCCTGCCCGTCGATTGGGAACCACAGCCACAGCATTTGGGGTGACCTGATGGCAATGGATAACTGCATGTTTCCCCCTGTTTCGGGGTGGGGGGCGAGGATGGTGGCACAGGGAGAGGAGGGGGGCCATAGCCTCGGGAGAAAACACCTTCCTCCATCCCTGCTCATTTCATAACACCCAGCCATCTGCCAAATCAAGGCAGATTAAAGCCAGCCAAATTCAATTTCTCCCCGCTGCCACTGCAGCTCGGCATCTGGGGCTAAAGTGTCCCCGACAAAGCGAACATGACAGGCACATTGCTTTTTTGTCACATCTAGTACCATGTTGATCTTCTAAAAGTCTCATAAAAATTTATTGATGTCTCCCATATTGCTGTGATTGAGAAGAAAGGAGCGCGGGTGTGTGGAGCCGGGCGCGCGTGCGCGGGCGAGCGTGTGTGCATGTGTATATTAATGTTTCTGAAGTAGATCTGATTTGATATGTCTTGTTCTATTGTCAGCATCTGTTTAGCGAGGCTTTTTAATACTTTCTGGCTGCCGATCACTCATCCTTAGCCTGGGATGCAGGCTTGCATACAAATTTTGTTATTAAACACAATTCCATTCCCCCCCCTTCCCCAACCTCCACCTCCCCCCGCTAACCTCCCCCCTCCACCCACCCATCCATCATCTCCCTGGGGCTATGGGGAGCTGGGAGCCAGCCGCCCCACCAGCGTGCACTTACAAGCACAGGCACTGGGCTTGGCAACATATTTCAAGAGCCTTTTGCCTGCTGCAGGTGCTTTGCATTGACAAATCGAATCATGGGGAAATAATTTATATCCTAATGCTGTTTGCAGCATGTTAGCAGGAGAATTTACATGAGAGAGATTACTTTAATAACCAAAAAATTACAGTGCAGGCCTCCCCGCCATGTCGGCTTTGATATGTAATTGTTTCAAGTTTAACCTGTCTGGAGGGGGGAAGGTGTTATTAAATCTATAGCATCTCTCCTGCTGGCGAGGGCAGGCGAGGAGGAGCACCGTGGCGGGGACCTCCTTCCCTGCTAAATGGGGAACAAGCTGAATTAACAAATCACTCCAGCCTCTGGCAGAGCTGCTGCCTCCAAGGCACAGCTGGAGCAGAGGGGATCTTCTTTCCCTTGCTCTTACGCCAATTTAATCGCCTTCTCTTTTCTTCCCTCCTTTTTTTTATTGTGCCTGACCCTACACAGGGCTCGCCACCTCCACTCCCCTTGTCTTCCCAGCGCCCCTACAGGCTTGCTCCCCGCTTTTCCCCAGGGCTGGGAGAGGAGCTGTGCAAACCCCCAAGGAGGGGGAGAGTCGGGATTTGACTCTGCATCATGTGTTTGGGTTTGGGGGATTTCACTAATAGGACCGTTTTATTCCAGCTGGAAAAATAGTTGGTGCTGCCCCCCTTTCCGTGCCCTTCTGGTCAGGGTGAGGAGGCTCTCGTTGGTCCAGAGAAAGGGAGCCATGCACTTTGCTATTTGACCTTGTGATATCCCTTGAAGTGCTCCCACCCTTGCCCACCGCAGCGGTTTTGTGACTCTGACCCCATTCTCTTCTCTCTTGGCAGCAAGAGCTCCATCCTGAAGGATGCCATGGCAGCAGGCACCCCCAAGGTAAGCAAGCACAATTTCCCCCTGCCAAGGGATGCTCTTTACACGCCCTTACCTTCCCAGCCCACTCCCTGTCCTGCTACTCGGTGTCCCCTAGGAAGGTGGCCATGCTCTGGGGGCTGGCCAGCATTGGGGGATGCTGCTGTCTCCATTCACCCACTGGGCTGGAGCAGGCAAGTCCTCACAGGGGCTCTCTTGTTCCCCATGCAGCCGAGGGACGGTGGAGCTGAAGGACCCGGCAGGCTCCGGGACTCCAGATTGTGTCTAATGACAGCTAATGAGAGCTTATCACACACAGGCTGAGCTCAGCCTGGAAAATCATGTGCAGGAGTTCCTGGAGCCAGAGCCATATGCCAGCTTTGGATGAGGGGAGTGGGACTGCCTCAGGGGGAGTCCCTCCAAGTCCCTCATACCCAAGGACAAGCCCAAATCACTAAAGAATCCTTCTCAGCCGCATCCCCCTCCCCAGGACCCATCTCCCATCCCCTTGGCTCAGAATGCAAAAATACAAAATGCACAGAGCGCCATGGCATCACTGCAAAGGGCATCACCTACTAATTAGCATTACTGTCAGCTGGACTTCATACGATACAGCAGTGAGAAGGACCAGAGCTTGGGCAGGCAAATGGGTGGCAGGGAACACTGATGGGCAGCTGGGCATTGCACGGCCTCTGAAAACCGTGCTGTGCTCCCCAAGGCAGGCAAAAGCAAGTGGTTCAGGCTCTCCTACACTTCTGGTGAAGCAGACCAAGCCAGGGAGGCCCCTGGCTCCCAGGGAGGTGCAGGACATCTCTCCCGGGAGATGTCTTCATGCTTGTTTTAATAGAATCGGCTTCAGGTCTCACTCTCCTTTTTTTTTTTCTGGAAGCCTTGGGTTGTTTTTGGCATGTGATGTCAGAAACAGAGACTGACATTTCAGCTCTAGGTTTTTCCCTTGGGGCTGGGTGTCTTGCCAGGCACATAAACTCTTTGTCTGCTCCACCAAGCGAGGGGCTGGGGATCCACCGTGCTGACCCAAGTTCCCGGTAGGCAGGGACATCTCCCAGGTCAACCCATCAGGGAGAATAAAGATTGTGGCGATGCTCTGTAATGCTCTACACCTTTGGCATTCCTGTCTCCTGTGTGACTATCCTTGTCTCCCGCATGACTATCCTTGTCTCCTGTGCCCTGTCCCAGGGGAGACCGGGAGCAGACCAGAGATTTGACTATTTCTCCCATGAAAAGCAGGCAAAGGAGAAAGCAGTCCCCAAACCCACCCACTGTTGATAATCCACAAAGTGTGAGGCTGCCATGGGATGTCTCGAAGGTGCTGGAAAGGGCACCCACAAAAACAAAGCAGCTGGACTCTGCAGGCTTCCCTTTCCCTCCTTGTCAGGTCTGAGTGTAGATAACTCAACGGTCCCAAACACATTGCCTGCGAGGGAGAAGGACGGCTAGGAAGACAGATTAGCTGTTTGGAGGGAAACGCAGTGAGTGACTGACAGAGACCAGATAAAGAAGAAGGTCCATCTCACGGCAGGGCCAGGCTTTTGAAGTTTCCATTGACAAAGAATCCCATTTGCCTTGAGCGAGGGGATTAAACTGGGACTGGAGCATCGTTCTATGTAAAAGAGATCAATCGTCCCCTGTCACCACATGGATCTTTTCCCTTTGCCCGTCACGTCTGGGACTAAGAACATTAACTTCAAGAAGCTACGAGATCAGGGAGGGAGAGGGTGAAATCAGGAAATCTTTCATTCCCTTCTCAGAGAGCTTGAAAGCCTCTCAGCCCAGGAGGATTCATTATTTCTAGGTGGCTTTTGCTGGGAGACAAGTCCTGTGTGGCATGGGAAGGCACACGCTGTCACCTTCACCTGAGCTTGGTATTAAAGGCTCCTTTGTAACTGCATGGGATTGAGGAGGAGGGTGGTGGGGAGATGAAGGCTGCTCTTTCCCTTTGTGCCCACTGAGCATCTGCAACATGGGGTGGGAATAGCCCATCAGCATGTGAAGCCCCTCTGAGAAAGTCCTGCTGGGGACAAAGCTGGGCCCCTGGGCCACCCTTAACAGGGGATCCAAGTGGAGAATGGGGGACAGACCACCGAGTGGGCTTGTAGCCCATGCCCAGGCACCCAGACAGTGCTGGAGGTCTGGCAGGCACTGACTGGGAAGAGCTGGGACCTGTGCCTTGTCATTCTTCCCATCCTCGGCACCAGTGGAAGGAGTCACGGGGACACCCGTGAGGTTTCCTGGCCAGTCCTTCTCCTGGTGCCAACAGCAGGGCCAGCAGCTCCAGCAGCTCAGCAACAGGAAAAAGTGGCTGCATCTCCCCGTCCCTGGGAGCATCCCCTGGCACCACAGGCAGGGGTAGGCTGGTTCCACTCAGGGACATGGGAACTGGGGTGAGGTGCAGGCTGGTGGTACCAAAGGTGTTACCTTTGTGGACACCAGCAGCTTTAAGGCCACTTTAGGACTCATTTAGGGCCTTTGCATATACTATCATGGGCTGTTGCTGCTTCTGTGCTGCCTTAAGGCTCTTCCTGGGGTGCTGCTGGGGGCAGGGGATTTAACTCCCTCCATACCCTGTCTCCTGGCTCTGCTCCCATTCCTTCCCTGCCATTGCCCCAGCAAACATCTTTCCTGGCAATAAAAGCCCAGATGTAAACGCATATTCCTCGCTTGCTGCTTTCCTGCCCCTGAAGAGCTGTCACTCACTGCACTGGGTCAATTTTCATGGCAATATGTCAAAGAAAATCCAATCACTCAACATGGGATGTGATGAATGCAGGATTATTTGTATCAGATTCTTCTATTATCGGAGCTGACGGAGGCAGTGATGGCCAAGAGAGGGCTGCGAGCTGGGGGGCTCCGGCCAACATGTCTGCTCACTGCCTGGGCTCCCTCTCTGCGAAGGCAGCTCAGCAGGAGGTGCTGAGCACCAAATAGCTCCACAGCATTCAGGATCCTTGTTTGCTTTCTGTTAGTGACCAAGCCCAAACGATGGTGGTATCCCAGTGTGGACAAGCCACTTGGACAAGCAGATGACAAACCTGCGTAGTGAGCCTCAGGATGAGATTTCTATCCAACCCTGACTGCCACTTAGGAGAGCTGGTGACAGCAAGCTGGGCTCTGCCAGCCTCGGGATGGGGAGAAGGGCCTAAAATAGCTGCTTGTTGTCTTCAGGAAGTCCTGTGGCCTGTGGACAGTAAGGGGAACAGCGCTGTCTCCTCCCAGTTGCAGTTTCTGTCCCTGATTGCAAGGCTGGATGCTCACCCCATGGCTTGTGATAGCCTTTGGTGCCTTGATCTTGGTGCTGAGAGCCAGGAAACCCACTGAGCCCCCACAGGTCAAGATGACAGCTTGGTCTTGCTGGGCTGCCTCGTGCCTGTGCTTTGCAGAAGGCAGAGGTGCAAAAGGTGCTGAAAGCCCATCTCCTTTGCAGAAAGCACACCCAGTGGCCCTGCTCTGGGAAAGACCTTCCTCAGGCATTGGACTTCAAGGAGAGTCCTGGACATCTGTAACATCCTTCTCTAATGATATGTCTGAGACACCAGGAGGAAGAGGAGGGGTGGGAAATAATTTCTTCACCAAGGAGCAGTTTCCATGCTGGTGGGAACAGATGCTTCATGCCTATGGGAAGGGATGGAGGATGTCCTTGCTCTTGCTGAGCTAGAGACCATGGCTCCATGGTCCTGTTCACCGCTGTGGGCTGGGCATTGCTCACTAACCTTTCACTGTTGTCCTGGGTCACCATGGGGAAACCCAACACCAGAGCCACTCAGGAGGGCACGTTCTGAAGGTGTGTCTGAGCCAGCCATGCCCCAGACCTCTGTGAGCCCAGAGCTTCTCTGCAGCACTCCCCAGCATGGCCAGAGGCTATGTTTCAGGCAGGTCAGGTATCAGAGATGTCTTGCAGAGGCATACAGACAACACCATGGGCTCCACCCAGGCTCGTGGCTGCCCAGGAGCTATCAGCAGCATGCAGTTCCCCCCGGGCATCATTTCTGCATTTCACACTCTCCCCTTACCTTTCCCCTCTTGCCTTGGCTGCCTCTTACAAGGGGTTGTGCAAGAGAGGAGCACACACTGAGTTGAACCCATGCTGGTGAGGTGTATGAGCAGTCAAAGTCCGACTGTTCCTGCTCTTCCCTGAGCAGCCAGCAGCAACTTTGAGAGTCAGCATCCCCAGGTCCTCCTAGCTACCTAGGAGCACTTCTTTGCCACTACCTGTCTGGACTATGACTCTCCATCCACTGGCTATCATCTAGGTGGGATATCATCTCTGCCCAGAGAGATCTCAACCCCTACATTTCAGGATATTAGCTGCAGACTGTTACCTGTCACCTAACAGCATCCACTGAACTTTCTTATATCCTCTCTGAAAGTGCTGGTACTGACTACTGAAGGGGAAGAGGCTGGGCTCTGTGAAGCATCCCAGCTCTCGTGGAGGATTCAGCATTCCTTTTCCACTTCGGCTTCCTAATACATGACTGCAAATTGCCCTTCCCCCTAATGGTCCAGTCTGTGCACTGGCTCTCACCGCAAACAAACACTGAAAGCGAGTGACCAGGAACAAAATCCATCTCCCATGCCCAGCAGGTGCTTGTGGCCCGTTTGTTTAGGTGTGCACCCAGCTCCTCAGAGGGTGCCCACAGGCAGGAGGCCAGCACGCTGCTCCGAGACCTCCGGCGGAGCTGGGAACTGAGCCACAGTGCCAGAGTCCTTTGATTCCGCCACCCCCCCTCCATGATTTTACAGCTTCACAGAGCAGTTTGAGAGAGAATTACAGCACCTAGAGGGAAATTTGACCACTAAAGCCCTCCAAGGAAAAAGAGCTTTGAAGCAAGCAAGATTTGGAGTCTTAAACCTTGACAGAATGTCTGTATTAAGCCCTTCCCAGCTGCCTTGCTCGAGATGAAATTTCTAGCACAATCATTTAACTTCTCCGTATCACGTCTGGTGGTAGGAACAGGGGACGGGTGGTAGGGTCCCAGGGTTTTAACTCCTTCTCTTGTGTCACTGACTCGCTGGGGAGGTTGGAGAAGTCACTCACCGTATCTGTGCCCCCTCTGTAGCTGTGATTTACAAGGAAAGATTAGAAGGCTAAATCTGAGCATTGTGGCAAAGTTATGGCCAAGCGGGAGACATGAGAACAGCCCACAGATAGGCAAAGGAGGGGGTATTACCTAGGATGAGTGTTGGCTGAATGCACTCCCTGCCAGTTTGGGGTGATAAATACCAGATCCTCTCCAAAAAAAATCTCTGCCAGGTTTTATTCCATAAAACAAATTACCCCATGAACAAACAAAGCCCCTCACTCCCCTTGGGCCGAACAGCTGTGCCCTCCCATTAGTCCAGGGGAAACCGCTGCGTTCGGCAGGAAGAGCAGAGAGGGATGTGGTCCCGGAGGGGAGCCAGACAGGCTGGCAGATCCTGGCAAACCCTGGCCAGACCCCTTTCCCCTCCATCCCCAATGGGCAGTTCTGCTGGAAGGGGCCCCTTTCCCCAGCATGTAGCTGGTGTCTTGCCCAAGAGGACCCAGAACTCGATTGCAATCCCAGGTGTGGCCATAACATGCACAGAAATAAATCAGTAGCTCACATTTCTGTAAGCTTATTCTGTTTGCAGACCACTGGAATCCTTCAGCAAAGGCCAGAAGCTGCTGATACCATTATTTCTGTTCACTATTCACACCCTTCTCACACTTAAGCCTTTCATCCCCAGCTCCATCCCACCTTTATCTCTGCCAGCTAAAAGCCACCAGATAATTTTACCTCTAACTTTCCCAGGAGCAAATGTGGACCCTCCGAAAGCTTCTAGGAAACAACTCTAATAGTAGCATCTTTGTGTCAGGGATCTTCCAGCAATAACATAAAAAATGGCTAGCAGAGTTAAGGGGGAAAATCGCAGCAAGGCCTGGTATCACTCATTGCTTTCGGGTTACAGTTCCCAAGTGATAACAGCTATTAGCAACACTTTGACGGCTTCCCTACCGTGGAGGGGAGGGCAGGAGACAGAAAACATGTCAAGCCATCACCTCCATGTTAAGTGATAAGTACCTATTTAGACGGCAGAGTTAAAGCTGAATGCATCAAGCAGGGAACACTTTGTGCCAAAATAAAAAAAAAATAAATAAAAAAAGGCCATATAGATACATAAACAGCAGGGTTAGGGTATTTGTTCTGCTGACAGCAGCTGTGATGGATTGTTTAAGAAAAATAGACTCCCTGTGTTTTTCCAGGGCTATCAGAAAGCAGGAGTCCAGCACTTTAATACTCTCAAATGACTGGCCTTGAGAGGCAGCAGAATGTCAGTGGTACCGGCTGGGCTCTCCCAGCGCTGACACCTGCCCTGGCTGCCGGTGAGAGGCAGCGCTTAGGGCTGGGGGCGGTGCATGCCGGCAATTTCCATCCATTTCCTCGGGCTGGCGGCTGCACCCTGACACCCTTCCCCTCCCTTCGTGCTGCCCCAGGCCCGCGCCTCGAGCGCCTGTGGGTCGGGAGCCAGCGGTGTGTTGGTACATGTGCCCTTGCCGGCATCACCTTGGAGCTGCCCGTGGCTCCTCTGCCCAAGCAGGGAGGAACAGGTCCGGAGAGCGATGGACTAGGATCACAGTAGCTGGCACACCAGCTGCATGATGGACATTCGATTGATGCCAAACCTGCCCATGTATTTATATACGTAATCTATATGTTGTTCCTAATTGCAATGAGATTGCTGAAACTTTCACAGATGCTGCAAGCCAGCTCTGCAGAATTGCACGGTCCATGGAGGGTGCTGGGAGCTACCAGGGTGTGAACCCTGCAGCACGGGCAAGGCTTATGTAGCCTCTGCTTCCTATGGTGCTGCATTCCCAGGGAGAGCCTGGATCTGTGGACACAGGCGGGTAAAGCCATACACCCAGACACGTCTCTTCCCTTTGGCACAGCACAGCTGTGCTCCAAGGGGTGGGAAGGAAACGCCAAGCAGGGCCATGGCTGCCCGGCACAGCAGGAGGGGCAGGAGGAAGGAGGGAGTACATGGCTTGGACAAGATTGATGGCCTCGTTGCCATTAAGAAAAAAATTAGCCGGTGGCGGCTATCATATTAAAGGGTGAAGAAGCCGTGAATTATTTTCTTAAAGATCTTATCACTTACAATGATAATTTTACCTTCCAAAAGGCCACTTTTAATGAGGCAAGCCAGGCAAAAAGTCATGATTTAATGCCAGATTTTTTTTTTCCAAACACATTTTACTGCTTTTTTGTCCATGTTTAAAAAGCGCCAGTGACCTTTTTTTATTTAGCTTGCCCCAGGTGTAATGCTCAGGCTGATCCTCTTAGGGTTTATAACCTCCGCAGAGAGTGCCTTTACCCAATGGAGAGATGATTTAAAGGGGAGGGAGAAATATGAGGCTGCACGGCCGTTCGCGCAAGGCCCTTGCTCCATCTTTGATGCTGGGAGCCATGGTTTGCCAGGGGAGGGAGGACTGGGGTGGGAGGAGGGTGCTCTCGCCCCCACAATCCCGCTCAGACCCACCCTGAAGGGGAGCTGGGCTGAACTGGCAAACAGGCAGGGATGAGCCGGTGGTGGCCTTTCCCCAGGGGAAAAAGGGACATCTCAGCACCAAGGCTTGTTCCCACCGTGCCAAAGAGGCTGGTTCCCAATGTAGGGAGCATTTCTGCACAGCCGTACGGCATGCCTGTCTGCACACAGAGCACCCAGCGCCATGTTTTTGGGGTGGGAAGCCAGAATTTGGGTCTGCCCTGGAGTGTGGACATGCATGAGGGCTGTGAGGCCATGCATAAAGCTGCCTTTTCTCTCCACAGCAGCCTTCCCAGATGCCAGTTGAGAGAGGGATGGGGATCGTATCACTGCCACTTCCCTGCTTGCCAGGACCCACGTGGGAGTGAGCAATGTGGGTGCAGGGGACAGCAAATCCTCAGCTTGGCATGTTGTGGCCATGTGCATCCTTGCCACTTAGCCATCGAGAAACAGCCCCAACACAACAATTTGGGAAAAAAGAGGCCAAAATTGGATTGGCAGAGAAGCTGGCCTAATGCCGAAATGAAAGTCACCCTGATGGCGAGTGCCTTTCCTCATCCCTTAGCCCCTGAGCCTGCATCCCTGCCTGCCCCCATGGCCGCCTGAAAGGCAAAGTGTGGCACAGCGCACAGAAATGAGAAAAACAAATGAAGTCAAGTTTCCTAAGAGTGAAGGGGAAGTGTGACTTGGCATCTCTAACGCTGTGTTTAACATGCTGGCGAGGTATTTAGAATTGAAGTGCTTGCACACAATTTAAAAATAGACAGTTTATTAATCTAAACTGCAAGTGTATGTAGAAGAGGCCTCGAGATTGACATCTTTGGGATTAGTTTAGCCCTGCGTTTTTCCAGAGGTCATCGCCATGGTGCTCAGGAGGTTTGTGGAATAAATGGGGCCGGCGTTCTTCCCGGGACCACACGCTAAAAACTAATACATAACGTTTAATTTACTGTCTCCATAGCTAGCCCAACCATTTTTCACATAATAATATTGGATTAGAGCTACCAGAAGCTGAGGGGGGAGCTGGAGGCGGGGAGGGTTTGTCTGTCTGTCGCCAAGGAGTGGGGAGACGGGTATTTTTTCCCCTTCTCTAGAATACATTGGAAGACAAAACAGATTTAACCCTCCCAGCTCCAGGGTGGTTTGCTTATTAAAGGAGGGAGAGGGCATTAGTACGGCTGCAATCAGGTCTGTGGTTCTGAGTCACACCTGAAGGCTTTGAGCCTCCATTCCTCCATTTTGTAGGACACATGCAATCCTGCTTCTTCAGAAATTGTCCTCATTCTCTGTTTAGAAAATTAAGAAACCAAACAACAGCAGGAGCTCGGGGTCTGTACTCTGCTTCGCATAGTTATCAGAGGGCTTCTCCAGAAATGAGCTGCTCACCAAACCAGCCACTGGTTGGGTTTGGCCAACACGTGAGGCAGGAGAACCCCCTGCTCTGCCCATCTCTTTTCTGGGAAGCGGAGCCCAGTCTCTTGGGGCAGCCCTCACTGTGTGCCCTCAGCCCCACTGGCTCCTGGTGGCCCTCCCAGCACCCGGCATCCCTGTCAGGCTGAGCTGAGGAGCATGCCAGCCTTGAGATGTGGCCAGCACAGCCCTTGGCGTTGGCAGGAGAGACCATGCCCAGGGAGATAACTGAGCACCCCAGCAGATAACTCCCCCGTGACCTCTTTCAGGACATCACGTCTCTGCACGGCGGGTAGAGCCATGTTTTATGGCAGAAACCTGCAGTGCAGACAGGGATGTGGCTCTTGCCCTCGTGGCAAGGCTGGCAGCTCACGCCCATGGAGTTGAACACAGAATCCCAAATCCTTGTCCCCCATCTCCAACCAGAGCATGCCCTCCCTCCGTGCCCATGACAACCGCGCTGCCACGCTTTTCTCACCGGGAGAGCTGTCCGAGCCCGGGGGATCACATCCTGCTGGCTGAACCGATTTGTATGCTGAGTCATTTTTCCACTCGCTCATATCTTTCAAAAAAATGCACATTTTTTCACGTTTCATTTCAGCCCAGAGGCAAATGTTTCTGGAATACTTGCCTTTCTCCAAGGTATTATGCTTTTTAATAATGTTGTCACCACACTTGACCTGTCCAATTCAGATGATATCTACACTTCCCTTCGCAAACATACACATCTCCGAGCAGTCATTTATTGTCGAATCTTGCCAGCTGATTCTCAGAAACAAACATTTGGAGAGCTGCATTTCCACTGTACGTTTTTTACAATGTATTGGGCTATATTTAGCCTAGTTTAGCTAATTTATATTTTGAATTAGAATTTTAAATTGCATTTTTCCCTCAAACTCTTCTAATAATAAAGTTCACTTGCAACTCAGTGTACATTTTTTAGATGCTGTCAAATTTCCCACAGTAATTTTCCCACTAGAGTTCACTGTGTGTAGAATTTAGACTTACCTACTATTGACTTGAAGTTTATCAGTGATTTCTTCAGTCTCAAATATCACTGATCTTTTTAACCTTCTAAAAGGCCCTTTTTTT
>VZTV01036534.1:7277-18415 GCA_013400875.1 Anhinga rufa
GTATCCTGGGCTGCATCAAAAGCAGCGTGGCCAGCAGGGCGAGGGAGGGGATTCTGCCCCTCTGCTCTGCTCTGGTGAGACCCCTCCTGGAGTGCTGCGTCCAGCTCTGGAGCCCCCAACACAGGAAGGACATGGACCTGTTGCAGTGGGTCCAGAGGAGGCCACGAAGATGATCAAGGGGCTGGAGCACCTCTCCTATGAAGACAGGCTGAGAGAGTTGGGGTTGTTCAGCCTGGAGAAGAGAAGGCTGTGGGGAGACCTTATTGAGGCCTTTCAGTACTTAAAGGGGGACTGTAGGAAGGATGGGGAGAATCTCTTTAGCAAGGCCTGTTGTGACAGGACAAGGGGTAATGGTTTTAAACTAAAGGAGGGTAGGTTTAGACTGGATATAAGGAAGAAATTTTTTACTATGAGGGTGGTGAGACACTGGCACAGGTTGCCCAGGAAGGTGGTAGATGCCCCATCCCTAGAAACATACAAGGTGAGGTTGGATGGGGCTCTGAGCAGCCTGGTCTAGTTGAAAGTGTCCCTGCTCACTGCAGGGGGGTTGGACTAGATGACCTCTAAAGGTCCCTTTCAACCTAAACCATTCTATGATTCTATGAAGAGCTTCCATTTCCATCAACTCCCCACAGTGCCCAAGGAGACTTCTCAGTCTGCCCACAGAATAAGAGGTGATTTTGGTTCTCTGCTTGTGCTATGCAGGGCACCCTGAGCAGAGTCTGCCAGTCACATCATCCTTTGAGTTATGCACGAGGAAGGAGGGCAGGAGGTGTTGTGATATGACAGTTATTGTTCACTAGAGACCTGAGCTGGCAGAGTAATTTCTTCCCCTGTGTATTTATTTACATCTTCCTTTCCAGTAACTGGACAAGGCACTAGTATGTTCAGAGAAATGTACCTCTGGAAAAAAAAAAAAAAAAGACTTGCTTTGAAGACAGCTTCCTGCATTCCTTATACCAGCCCAAAATCTCTGCATTTCTTATTTACATCTACAATTTTTTTTGGATCAGCTCATTTCACAGCAAAGTATGGAAATTTTTCTCCAAGTCTGGGGAGAGAGGAACATGGAGGGACCACGCTTTTGCACTGTATTTAATATCTGCCAACTTTAATGAAAATAAAGCACCTATTTACATAACCTACCAGACCAGTTTAGCTTAACCACATGCTTAAGGACCTTGCTAAACTGGGGTGCAGACCAAGTCCTTCACACAGTGGCTGCTCAGAGGCCAATTCATTCCCCTACAATATGTCAGCCTCAATTTTTTCATCAGTACTGATGAACAGATTTCAGACCTCTAAAATATTACCCATAGGTTCTTGCTGATAATGTCAAATCCATTTTGTAAGTTTATTTCTATGTTTTCATATACTTTGCAGTCTCTACACAAGATAGCACCAGTGTAAAAAAGAAACTGGTAAGTGCTGGGTCTTATAGCACTTAGAAGAAAAAAGTATTTGAAAAGTTCTACAGGCTAGATCCAGAAAATCCATGAAAAGGTTCCTGTTTAACTTAGGTTTCTATGATATGTACTATAAAAATATTTCTATAACACTTTAGCTATTTCTTCCCTATTTAATCCTCCAGGACTTCTCCATAAAGACTTGCTGCCTTAGTCTAAACGTGGAAAGTTAAATTTCCGTTTTGAAGCATTGGCTTTTGTCTCTTGAGGACAAGGTACCTTTGCAGCACTCTATAAATAATAACTTATTGAAATCTAACTTCTTAATAATAAAGCACAGTAGCTTAATACCCCAGAGGCCATTTCTGAAGATCCAACACTGGTAATTTATTAAAACTGTGATAAACATGTCTGATAAACAGATAACAAATACCAAAAGAACATAATGCCAAGCTTCAATAAATAGTTCTGCTACATACTGCAGTATACAAATTACAGATCATTGCTGCATGCAGTGACAGGTATAAGGACTGATCACAGTCAATTCATTGTGGGGTGAGGAGGAGGCTTGGATAAAGGGAATTGCATTGTGTTTTATCAAATTATTAACTGATTTCCCTTAAGTGATCTCAGATCCTTCGAGATATGGTAAAACTCAAGCTGTTTGCTTCATTTAAACTAAGTACTCATAGAGCCTATCAACAGACTGGCCCAGTCACATGGCTCTTCTGGAGTGGCTGGACAGTAAGTCAGCTGGAGAAGACCTCAAAATGTAACATGTAGAAAAGATAGAGGTTGCCAAACATTGAAAAAAAAAATCCATCAGTGGGTTCTAGTTCCCATAACCTTAATTTCTGAATCAGACCTCTCTATAAACAAAAGTCAGACTCTTACTATACTGGGACTGATTTTGCTCTGCTGATTTATTGGCTGCTGAAGACGATTGCTCACTCTGTTCATGTCAGAGCAGAAGTGGATGTTACATACTAGCATAGTAAGTGTGGAATAATTCATCAGAAAGAAGGGCTTTCATTTTAAGAATGAATCTTTAACTCAGCTCCAAATAATACCACCTTTGGATATTCATGTTCCTCTATCTCATGGACTCTTACCACATCCTTACAAAGAGAAATGCAGTAGCCTGAAGGAAGTTCCTCTGCTCTGGCTCACCTATTTTACAAAAATTACATAAATAGTATACATCTGTACCCACTAATCAAGGAGGAGAGTTTCCAGGAGGTCTGACTATGTTCTCTTTGCTGGTTTCCTTCTTAAGCTTCACTGATTGAGAGTAGAGTCTGTCCTCCCACCTTATGTTTTCAAACTGTATGTGCAGATGGATGGAGCATCACTGTAACACCTGGCAGAACAGGGCCTCAGCTGCCAGGTATGGGAGCTCTACTTTCTCTGATCAAGTTATCCCAGCCTGTACATCAGCTACTGTACGTCAGCTGAGTCATGGTAACCCACTCTGTTCATGGTTCTGTCTTATCTCAGATGCAAGGTAAAATACTTGTTTAAATCATTCACAGTCTTCCTCCTGCACTTGCTAGTAACACAGCTCTGCAGCGATCAGTAAGTTCCTGTACCTCTGTTGTGTGTCTGTGCCTACAGATACAACCTGTTTTTAACTGCAAATGTCATCAACTCCTTTTTGAGGGAAAGTTTTCAGCTGATTTGAGTTCTTCTTGGATGGTCAATGCCACTGATTTTCTCCCTTTCACAGCTTCAAAATCCCTTGTTATTTACTTGTATTCCAGGAGCACATAGAGGCACAAACTGAGATTGTGACCCCATATTTCTAGGCAATATACAAACATGCTGTGGGAGAGAATTTCTGCCTGAGAGCATTTACAAGCTAAGCAGACAACACAGGCACATGGGAGGAAAGGGAAACCAGAAGCACAGAGAGGTCAACAGACTAGGAAAAGCCACTGAGCATGTCAGAGGCAGAGATGAGCCCTGAACTTTGCACTCTTGAGAACTAAAAACTTTCCTGTCTAGCACAAAATGAGTTCTTAGATAGCATTTTTTTTTTTTGCTAGTATCAAAAAATGCATCCACTGAATCAGTGGTGCGCAGAGGGAGCAGGTTTAGAGAGTAGAACAACGGGCAAGATGCCATGCATCCCGTCATAGAATCATCTTTCTGACATCTTCAGGCAAGGCCACAGTCTAATGTAGAAAAGCAAATTTGAGTTTTGGTGCCTTCAACTTCCATTTGTCCTACAGAAGATTCCATTAAACAACATACGGTCTGTAAACCAGACTTTTCCCCCTCTCTGCAGTGTCAGGGAGGAATTTACAACTCCAGACCATGCATTTCCTTATCTGAAAGGAGCATTGTGTGAGGCTTAACAGATCATGGTTTCTAAGTGTACCCAAATGGAAAGTACTGTACAAGTACAAGGTTTTAATAATAAAGACAATTGTCTAAAGCTTTAGTAAAGAACATTTGATAACAAGTACTAAAACTAAAACAGTGTTTTCTAAGATAAACAATAAATATAAATAGTCACATCCAGGCTACTTTTTCAGCTCTTTGGGAATTTTAGTGCACAAAGGACAGCTTATAATGGAGCAGACAGCTCAACCTTGAGGAGATACTGTCAAATTAAAATTCATATCTGAAGCAAGCAGATTGACTTGCCAGTGCTTTAAGCATACTTTCAGTAACCCTGGTGTAAAACATTTGTAACTCAATGCTAAATTCCACACAGAGGAGAATTTGAGGGTTTTTTTTGGTTTGTTTTTTTTTTTTTTTTTTTTTTTTTTTTTTTTTTTTTTTTTTTTTTTTTTTTTTTTTTTTTTTTTTTTTTTTTTTTTTTTTAATTTTTTTTTTTTTTTGGTTTTTTTTTTTTTTTTACATACTGGAACTTTCTTTTTCATCCGAATTCGTAGTTTTCGTAATGCCCATGAGCCTCCATCATAGCTCAGGACTCCCTGTGCAAGCCTGTGTAGGTATAGCCTTGTCAAAATGCATTATAAGCAAAGCACAAGAATATACAAGGCATCAGGTAGCACTGGACAGCAGAGCACAGAGACAACAGAGCACAACACAACAGGGAAAGGTCTTGGCTCACCAGCCACATAACTCATCGTGAAGGTCTGGTAACAAGAAGAGTTTTAGTATACCAAGGATGGGATTCTTCGGAGATACAAAGAGGACACATATGAGAAAGCAAGAGGAGAAGGCACATTAACCGAGGGAGAGCGAGATACCGGCTTCATGGGCTCATTCAAAGTGGGGTGAGCCTCTTACAGGAAGTGATAAGCAGGTCTGTGAAAGACCCATAAAATTAGTACAAGCACTAATGCAATGCACAAGGATATGCCCAAAGAGAAGGGAATCAGTGGAAAGGTGCAAAGACACTGGTTATCCAGCAATACGAGGAGCTATGGATGTGATGCCACACCTGAACAGAAGAGCTTGTAGAAGCCAGGAATGATGGCCAGATTACAGGTTTTAACAACAGATTGGATTGCAGTGCTGTCCACAAGGGTAAAGAAAGGAGTACACACTCTGCTGTGGCTATACGCAGCGCTTAGACTGACAGCTACATATTTATGCAGCAATGTTAGATGAACATGCCAACATGTTACTTTGGAAGAAAGATAACGCTCTGAAGAATAGAGATAAAGATGGTACTGGATTTCTGTTTCCTCTATCTAGTGTTTGTATTTTTATCCTTCTATGTAAAGAAAAATGTCAGTCTATGACAACAATTTCATTTTACTGATGATCTATTTCAATTTGCTTGAAAGTACTTAACACTGCAATGATTTACTTGCAAGTACTATAGAGGAATGCTTATCTTTTTTGAAAACAACTTAATCAATTGGATATTTCTATTGCTTTTAAGCATGCAAAAGCATGGACAGGGCCAAATGCAAATTTATAGTCTTAGTTAACTTGGACATTGGCATGCTAGTAAAAAAAAGACCTTAAAGCTCTCACCTGTAGCCAGTTTAGAATGAGTGACAACATCCAGAACTGGAGAACAGCACAAGGGATGTTAAGGAAGGATGGCTTACAGTGTTTCCTATTACTGAAGATCAAAAGCATACAGAAACTGAGACAAGACTTTTAGCATACTGGGTAATTAACAGCCACAGTGGAATTTGGTTTCTTGCCATGTCACATTCAGTTTATAGCTTATGACAACAATCATTTACTAAATGATTCTGGAGATTACAGAGACATAAGACTATATGATAAATCAATAAAATAACTAAAGATGTTAAAATACAGTCAGTCGAAAACAATTAAAGACAATGTCCACTGCAGTCAAGCACCAGTCAGGAATATAAGCACAGCCAATGCCCATGTACTTGCAGTTGACACTGGCCAGGTGGGTACCACACAGCACTATTTCTCACACCACCAGCATTGTTTATTCTGTAAAGAACAGGGGTTTTTTTGTGGTGTTTTGTTTTTTTTTTCCTTCAGTTGCTACAAACAAGGTACAACAAGCTATTTCTAAGAAACGAGCCAACGAACGGAGTCCCAGCAATGGCCACCCTTGATAAAGTGGAGGCAATTCTTCCTTCAAGGCCCCTCTACCGCCAAAAGATGTCCATCTCCACCCCTTTATGTTCTTTGGCAGAGTTGCCATTCAGAACAAAATCCCTCCTTCCTCTTTGTGGGCTCCACTGATGGATGTGACAAGACTTCCAAGCAGCCTCCTCTTACTGTTTTGCACAATGATTTCTGGAGTAGGAGGTTCAAAAACCCTTCCAATGGACCAGCCCATATTCAGTACAAAAATCAATTTACCATGGCTATAGTCTCCTTTGTATTTCTGCATCAAGCAAGGCGATTTTATTCTCCTTCATCTTTCTGCACCGGGTTTCCTTGCCATTGTGCCTCTTTGAAGCTCCCTGCTATATAGGGATGTTAAGGGTTCTCCATTCCCTGCCCCCCTGCTTCTGAGACAGACTGGACAAATCCTGCACAGTCAACTGAGTGCATTTTTGTGCACCCACATTAAGAGTTCAGCTATGAAAAGCAATCTTCCCATATATGCTTCAAACCAAAAATGTAATCACTGAAGCACACATGAAACCTCTGTGTATTATCAGCTTTCTAAAGAGGAGAAGTCTTGCATTCTTTATTCCTCTCCAGGTTACAACCTTGAATATACTTGTTCAGCATTTATTTGTTTGTTCTGAGAAGCAGCTAAATAAGTCTGAGGAAATGCCCAATTTGGATCTGACTCTCAATTAGGCTGAGATTCAGGAATCAAAATCAGCATGTCCTGCAGTATTAAAAAGACTAATGAAGAACTCAAGATGATACTTTCACTGTTCTGTGCCTCCTGTTTTTCTTCAGGGAAATCATATCTATTGCATTCTTGGGGGGCTAATACTGTTTCTGATGACAAACACTGCAATATATTCTCATTAAAATCGCATAAGAGGTTGAACATGGTTTAAGTCCTGTCTTGGCTTGAAAAAAGGGGGCAGTGCACAATTAAACAAATAAATGTGCGTGTGATTCAATTTATCCTATCAACATTCTTTTCTGGTTGTGAACTTAAGCTTGGTGTAGTACAACCAAAAGGGAAAAAAAGGCACTGGAGATCTTTAATTAAAGCAAAAGATTCATTATTGAGACCAAATGAAAGCTTTGAGATAACTTTATTTAGCCAAAGCCAGTTTTGTGCAAGCCAGAGAGACTGGGAAAGTTTTGCAAGGCAGGCTGAAAACAGAGATCCCACCTGAGCCTGTCTGTACCACAGAAATTTAAGTGAAAACAGACTCTGCTTCCTGCTCTTCCCCATTTTAAAGTAATAGTTTTGAGCTTCATGAATATGGGCAAAAAATTCTAAGTTCTCAGCTAAAAAGAAGTCTTTGTACTTTCCCTGTTCAATACAGCAGATGTATGTCTGAAATTCCATTTGTTTCACATACCTAGAGAAAGGATCCAGGCTCCTGTTCGTAGATACCAGGATTTTGACACGTACTGTGGAAGCACATGAAATACTTAGCTGCACCCTGCTAGGCATTTCTGCTTAAAACTAAATGGCAATCCTTGCCCTGGTGAGCCTGAATCCTAGGGTTAAGGTGAAAGACAACATGTGGTTGCAAAAAACAGGCAGAAAGAACAAGAAGGAGCAGTGAGATGATTATGCAATCAGGGAGTACACATGGTACACAAGCAAGTGTGGTGCAAGCTTCCCAGGAAAGTTTTTGACAACTCACCTAGATTTTGACCTTTAGACTCTCCGGCTTCTATGGGGCTTGGTGCTCAGCATCACAAACTGTCAGAAAATGTCACTTCTGATAAATCACTAATAACCAAGAATAAGTTGGACTATTGCTGATGTTACCAGGCTGGGCTGGAAGAAGAAGTCAGCAATGAAAAGTCCCCCATGTTTCATAAAACAGATTTCGGGATTTTTTTAATTGTTCTATAGCTACCTTGTGCATTACATATCTGCTTTCCTCCACCAGGTGCCTAACATTCTTGATAAGCTAATTACAGCCTTCTGCTTATTTCATGTCAAGCTTAACTCCCCAATCTGAGCCTAGCCTGCAGTTCTGGCATGTTTTTTCCTTAATCTAAGGCCATCTGTGCTCCATCAGCAAGGATGGAGCGCTTAGATACAGAGAACACAAATACAGAGAAAGTGAGGAACCAACAGCATTGAATTCCCAGTACACTGCCCCCAACTCCTCTCCCCAGCATTTCTAATTAAGTGTGAAGCCAACATCCATCCTGTCCTAAATACACTGGAAGGCTTCGAGCAGGCTACAGTTGCAGATGCAGCAACACTTTCAGTGGTCAGTGGGGAAATTACAAGCCAGAAAGGACCTGAATCTCTCCATTTCTTTACACCAAAATCTTCACATTTCAAATACCATCGCATCACCAGCAATGCATGCAGTGGTTGAGGTCAGAACTTGATCAATGCAAAACCAAATACTTGTCTCAGAGGAAAAAAAACCCAAGGAGTTGGTTTGGGAAAAAAAGTGATAGCATTGATTTATCAAGAATCCAAAAGAGATTGCTTGAGTCATATGCTTATTGCTGCAAAGTGGAAGTGCACAATGGTTTAAATCAAAACTAGACTGCAATGTTAGGGAAGATGGCTCTCTGCCCCTCTCCTGTCCCACCACCAGAAGTTCCAAGTGTTTCTAACCCCTACTGTCTCCTCGCCACCCAGCCCAGCTGGACGAAGGCCCTGCCTGCTGCCGCTGTAAGGGGGCAGAGCCCCACTGCTGTGCATACCATCAATCCACCTAGCTTCCTCCTAAGACTGGGAAACAGATGCCTTCAGACTCCCTGCTTGGTCTGTCACAGTTTGCCTTGCTTCTGCCTCCTCTTTTCCAACACCAGACGTCAGCACCTGATGCCGTAGTGAGCTCTGCCAAGCTTCATCTCAATAAGGAATTTATTTGCTCCTTCTCCTGCAAAGAAAACTCTGATGCAGTGTCTTTTATTCCTCCCTCCCAGCTCCTCTGTTCTGTTTTCCAGTCTGCACTCTCCTGCCAACCCAGGATTTATTTTCCAATTTCCTTCAGTTTGAGTCCTGCCCTTACATTCCCTCTGCCACCTGTCTCTTCCCTCACCTTTCCTCCAGCATGTTTGCATTTGACCTCTACCAAGGTCAAAGATTCTACAAATGAGTTTTGAGAATATGCCTTATAATTAAGATGAGGGAATACAATATTATTCTCCAACAGGATTAATGAAGCATACTTCTTTGTGCTTCTTCTGTCTTAACTCCTTTTTGGTGGTTTTCACATTTATCTTGTATTGAAAAAAAATCTTTTTCTTTTTTCTGCCTTGTTCTTAAATCCTCAGTAACTGATCTTGCAGCAAAAGCTACTAAATTTCTAACAATTATATTAGCCACATACATTTTTTCTCCTGTCACTGTGTTTACCACTATTATATTTATGAACCATTGATCATTCCTTTCTGCCCCATGTATCAAAATCCTCTCCTCTTAGGCAGCTGCAGTTTGTCTCTCAACAGTCCCAGGCTAACTTAAGAACTTTTTTGTCATTCTTAGCAAAGCTTAAATCACTTCCCTTTGAACAACCTTGCAGCCTATTCAAATAGCTGCAGCCCTGTTATTCCTGTTTCTTTACTTACAAGGAATTAAACCACTCTATTTCAAAAACCTCAAAACCATGCTTTGTCTCCTGTCTGAAGTGATTAATTAATAATTAAAATAATATATAGAATTTGATCCACAATCTTGACACAGTGTTTCCAATGAAAACATATTTTCATTAACCCTCCCCCCAAATTCTTTCCAAGCTGTTATTTTTTAAACAAATTTACACGATTATTTATATTTTAAGTATTTTTATCTGAAGGGATATATTTTTATTGGATTCTTCCCCTACCAGATCCTAACTACTCTATTTTTCCATTAAATTTTTTCATTTAAGAACTTTAGAAAAATGCAGTGAAAAATGGGTCCATTTTAAACATGTGGACATGCTGAAGTTGCATAATTGCTTACCTAGAAAGCAGAGGTGAAGATAACAACTGCTTAATATCACATGTACTATGAATCAGCACATAACAACTTTGCAGACTCACGATTAAGGCAAATTCCCTCTATTCACAAGCACATACCATCACATATAATACTTCACTCTTAAAGAAGAAGCCACATATTTCAAAGCATTTCAGAAGGACAAGTATCATCTCAGCTTTATGTGTGGAGAAAGGAAAGCATAGACTGTGGATAGCTGGAAACTACCTTACCTCCCCATAGCTGTCTATGAGTGAAGCAGCTAGTCCACGCTATCCAAACTCTCCTTATAGAGAATGGAGATAAATATGTGATTTTTCTGTATATCTCCTTCCACTGACTCCCCACACTTGGACTCCCCAGCCTCAGAATAGCTTAGTCTCTACTCAGTCATGTTACTGATAAAAATGTATCAGATAGCTATAACCATAGCACAGTAACATGGCTCCTATTGACTGTTCAAGCTGTGGTGGCATCCAGCAACTCATTTATACCCCACAGCCCATCCCTCACCCTCCTCCAGTGGTACAACCCAACCTTCCTCTCCTCTTGCCCACCCATTAGCAGGTAACTCACAGCACCTGTTGCCTGATGTTGTTTAGCTGGAGGTTTGCTACTCCTACAGCCCTGAAGAAAGGCTTCTGAGCCTGAAAAGTTGCCATCTTTCTCCAGTCAAGGTGGCTGGAGATGCCATAGGCATAGTCAAGTTTGTGCCTGTTTACTCGCCTGTTCTCTATAGCACGTGGGTTGTGCTTTCCTTTGAGCTCAGCCTGGGGAAGGTAGGTGAAATCTTGGAGGCCAAAGCTCTTTGAGGCTCTCAAAGGATTCAGGGAAGCTGAGCCTGCTGTGCTGTGACAGGATCGATGTCCTGTGGGAGCAATGAGCAAACTGTTCCTGTCTTTGCTCCCTAGCTCTGGGTCTCTGGTAACAGCTGTGCATTAGTGACTCTGCTGTGCAGCTCCAGGCTCCAATAATCCCCTCGTATTAGTCATTCAGAACTGTTGTGTTTAAAAGAAGCTGTAAAACACACATCAGCTAAACTGTTACCAACAGAGAAAAGTAGGATTATTTGTCTAGGGAAAAAATGCACACACTGACATGAAATGTATTTACTTATAAAATACTTCTTTTTTTCTAAGAGCTCAATAGTTGGTTTTAAAGGAAGCATATGAGGTCATTCATGGGCCCTTTTAGAGAGGAGCAAATCAATAAATGGTGATTTTATTTTATTTTATTTT
>VZTV01036541.1:0-13653 GCA_013400875.1 Anhinga rufa
ATAAAATAAATAATAAAAAAAAATTTGCACGTCATCCAGAGTGATTTCCTCTTTCCTCCCCTTCATGCATTTCTCAGTTTGGTATTGAAGACATCGATTACTCTTCCAGCCCTTTGAGGCCTGGACTAAACCCAAGAAAATTAATAAAAATGTAAACAGAGGCAAAGAAATGTAGAGATATATGATCAGGGACAAAAAGCAGGTTCCTGGCAGAATGTGGAATTAAGTCCTCTCACTTTCTGCAAAATCCAAGCTTTTGTTAAAAGGAAAACTGAAGGAAATAGGTCAACTCAAATAACATTAAATCATGCTGTATGAAAATGTATCCCCCTCATCTCTAAGCTGTGAGATGACACACAGTTTTTAAAACTAATTTTACTGATGAGTATCTGTGATATGTGAGGGTGTCTGGGATCTGAACAGTGTCCCCTGCTTGGTGTGACAGTTTTTCTAACAGCTTTCTCACCATATCTGCTCTCAGCTGTTCTGTTTATTTTTTTTTTAAAGGAAACTTGAGTCATTGCCACTTTTTATCCTCTCCTCACTGCTTTAATGGGATCTTCCTTCTCTTCCTGCTTTTTTGCCTCTTTCCATTTTATGAGAATTTTATTCTCCTCTTCATATAGTTCCAACACTTTCTCACCTTCTCTCCCACAAGTAAAGAAAATTAAAGCCTTATGCTATAGCATTCTGATATGAAACTCCTGTTTCAAATTGCTCCTGGGGAAAGAGGAAAGTAGCTTCATTTTATTCTGATTTTTTTCCATAGGTAGTTTATGGTCCCACTCTTGAGTTCAGCATTCTGATATCATGCAGGGTACCCTAGAAAGATATTTCTTTCAAATTACTTTCTAAATATTTAATAGACAACAAATGTGTTTCCTAACAGGCTTCATGCAACAGCATCTTTTACAGGAGGAGCCCTGGGAAAGGTGGTAGAGGTCAGGCTGAATTTGTTCTTAGAGAAATTATCAAGAAAGGGAGCAGTAAGATGGAAAGAAATGCAACTATTTTCTTTCTGAAGCTAGTCTGTAGATAGATATGTTTTAGCCTTTCAAAACAAAACCTGGTTTCAGTACAGGCAGCAAAATTGCTTCAGATGAAAAGTGAATTTTTCCATTTCTTCTGGGCTACTTTGTCCTTTTATATTAATGGTCCGAAATAGATCAGAGAGTGCTATTAACAAAGTAACAGAAAATGGAAAATAGCACTGAACATTCCTAGAAATCTGAAATTGAGATGCCTGTTTAAAGCTAAATCTTAGACCTACTATAATATAATATTACCTGTTACTAATTACTGTGTTGATAAGATCTCAGCATTGGTTTAGTTTGCATTATACTAGTATTGCCACAGCTGCTAAGGACAAATAACTTTTCTCTAAAGTTTTATAGAGCTGAAAAATCCAGGTCCAATTTGACCTTCCCCAAATGCCATGATTTGGAGGGGGGCCTTGACCCTTAATTTCTCCAAGGTTTAGCACAAGGGAGTTGACTCCATATTTCCTGTCTGTTGTGCTTCCTAAAAGCAGCTTGTGTGGTTGGTTATTTCTTGCATGTTCCCATAGTCCTCAGCTTCTTTAGCCCCCATCTCCCACCCCCTCTTCCTTGCCAATGCCCCCAGCTGAGTACCCTGCTCCCCCATGCACTGTAGTGGGAGAGTGGTCTGCTGCTGACATTAGAGAAGGGCAGCAGGATGGATGCAAAGGGGAACAGTATTATGACTTGATAAAGTAGGTCTGGGGTCTCTGGCTGCGGAATATGGGTGTGACTGAAAGAGGAATAATTAGTGATAAACATCCTGTGCTGCACTCTGTCCCCAGAGGGAAAGGTGCCCTTAGTGGACAGAAGCACTGTGATAGTGCCAATACCCACAACTGTAAAACTGTTAAGTCCGTCAGTCAATCTTTGATGTAGCCTGGTAAGACTGATGGTAATCTACAGTCAGCAAAAACAGACAGTAAAGAGAAGTGGTAGCAGTAATAACAAAATTTGATCTGTCTCTGTGAAATAATACTGGCATAGATGGTGGAGATTTTTCCAGGCATAATTATAGAAAATCTGGTTTGGATCCCAGGAATGAGGAACCCTGCAATTCTTTCAGGCTCATGTGAGATTTTATTGTCCTATTCTGAAAGCATTTTTAAAATTTTATGCTGAGTCCCTCATTGCATGAAGACCTGTTTGACGCCTGTGCTACAAAAATTGCCATTCTGCTTATGTTTCTGCGATAGCAGGTAGCGAGGTATGCTGTCCACGTGGGGTAAAGTTACCTGAAATTTGAAGTATATTATCATTTTTCTTATGAGCTGGCAGTTCTAATACATTGAACTCTGGAATGAGTTTTCTTCCCTGGCATTGATTAACAGAGTACTTTCCAGTTAATATTATGTGTTGGTTAAATTTAATGAAATTCCAGTTCTGAAAAGCGTTCAAAGAGGGCGCTGGTATGATGCGATTTGACACGCTGGCTCCTGCAGCAGGAAAACGGTCACCAGGTGGCACCCACGGACCGTGCAAAACCCCCATCTGTCTGCGTCTATCCAAAGGTGAGATCTGAGGCTTAAAACCCGTTGTGACTTGGTTTAACCACTCAAGCAGTTACCTTTCCTCTGTAACACATTTAGTGTTTGGAATAAAATAAACGGTATTTATCTTTGCTATCAGCATTTGCACTATAAAATATGCCCACAAATCTTGTCTATTCGCTCAACAGTTATATTAAGCACTTCATCCTTCAGTATGGTACATAGATTAACAAGTCAAAGTTATGCCTGCTTTTTTATGTCTTCTCCTCTAGCAAACAATGGAGTGGAAAAACAATTATAGTGGAAGTGTGTTTCAGAGGCATCCAACTTACCCAACCACCTTCCCCTCATCCTTGAAAAACACCCAAAAAACTCCCAAGCTGGGGAGGAATGCTACACCTCTGGCTTGTTTTGAGAAATACATTCTGGCAATGAAAAGTTAAGGGAGACAGCTTTTTCCTCAATTGCCACATAATCCTTCATCAATCACAGTCTTTCTTAATCCAACTCACATCACCTCCTCAGCTTGGATTTTCTTTTTTTTTGCAATGCAGTGGAAATAAGTTGTTGGATATACACAGATAATTTTATGTACTGTTTTGCTAATGTTACTAAAGGTTTTAAGAGGATTATAGTCCCAATGTACATTCTGCTACGTCAGAGTTTTCTAAGCTTTCTCACAGTGTGTTGGTGGCCTAAAGAATATCTTTATGAAAAAAAAATAGACTTTGACTAGTGGAATTAAATGTGCACTAATGTGTACCTTTAAATGTGTACTAAAGCTATTCAGCAATGATTTGCACAACTAACACAAGTGACTACAGCTTGTAGTATTTAATATTTCCAGGTTATTTCACTGTTAAGTTTGGGAAGAGAATTTTCCTAGGCAGTAAAACTATTGTCATCTGCATATTTCAGTCTCTCAGGTACAATTTTTGAACCAGGAGAACTGGAGAGCAACTGGGAGGGTCACCAAGCCTTCTGCTTCTTGTGTTCCTGCTGTGACAAGACAGTGAGGTCAGCAGCAGTGTGATGCTCACTCCTGCCATTCTGGGCATTGGGCTGGGGCAGCAGCTCAGCTCTGCAGGTGCAGTGTCGGGCACACACCCTCCCATGTTCCACCCTTTGGTCTCTACCACTGAGCATGTTTCCAGCCAGATGCTGGCACTGGCTGCCAATCTGATCAGCCCATGGTGGCATCCCAGTACACCTACCCAGCAGTTTCAGGTACTGTTGTCTTGTTCACTGTTGATGACAGTCTGTGCCAAGACTGTGCCCAGTTCTTGTCTGTATTGTTAAG
Source organism: Anhinga rufa (assembly GCA_013400875.1). Lineage (NCBI taxonomy): Eukaryota > Metazoa > Chordata > Aves > Suliformes > Anhingidae > Anhinga > Anhinga rufa. Next base: position 3,828 of record VZTV01036541.1, read on the forward strand.
TTTGCCATGGCTCACCATGCTCAACCATATTGCCATCATGCTCCACTCATGACCAAGGCAAGGCCATGATGCTACCATGTCATCAGGCCAATGAAGCAGAGTAGGTTTGAAGCAGTAAATCACTTCACATCTGAGGTTAGAAAGCATGTTCTAACATTGAAGTACTTCAGATACATCAGTAACATTTTTTGGAGGTATTAATTTATTTTTTTTAAAATGTACTTTTTCTGTGCTGATGTACAGACTGTGACAATGTATGTGGAAAAGAGGGGAAGATCAATTTCTTTAGAAGAGTGTTTGTATAGGTGTACATTTAACAGGGGAACCTTTATTGCAAGAGAGAAAGAGTGAAAGTTACCTTACCCATTCATACTAGGATGTCATCTAGCCTGGGAAGATGTAAGCAACAGATCAGCACTGAAAAAAGTCAGTCTTAATATGAATGCAAAACTTAAATCGTGGCTAATGTTATTCCTTTTCTTCTCTTTTTGCCTTCTTTCTTCAAGTTTTCAGAACGCAACATATAAGTATTTTTGCTGAACATATCACTTGGCTCTTCAGCTCCACTCTTGAATTCTTTCTCATAAAATATTTGCATTCTTGGCCCATGCTCATGATATTAATCCTCAACCATCATAAATATCTTATTCAACAGGTATGGTATGACCTTGGGACTTTTACAAATTTGTTATTTCTGATACATGGAAAATGCTACATGTTAAGATTTCCTGATATTGCTTTGATAGTCAGGAGAGTGAAGAGGTTGTTCTCCTGGATGTTTTATAATACAGTTCAGATAGGATATGACATTTTTTTATCATGGCCATATGCAGACAGTGGCACTGAATCCCCAGATTGCTAACTTAAATCTGACAGTTGTTGAGATTAATGTGGATGCTATTTGCTTATATTCATCAAGAATGAATTATCTATTAAGGTTTTTGCTTTCAGAAGTCCAGTGTGCTATAATTTGTCTATATGAAGAAATGAAAATCAAACATTTGTGTTCTAGTAAACCTATTTGTTGTTGGGCAATACCTAATTTACTGGCAGACAGGAGACAGACATTCATCTGGTTTCATGGTTGCATTATCATAATCTCTGAATGTATTTGAGGTGGTCAAGCTTAAATTTGGATCAGGGATTGAAACACCCTAAGCAGTTTCATCATGTCCTTAGGAAGACAACAACATGTCTTGTGACATTACATCCTCATGTACTGGTGAGAGGATGTGGCTTGCTCTGAGTAATCTGGGAGAGAACGGAATTTCATTTTCAAGAAAACTGGGAAGAAGAGTTACTCATTCAAAGCAGGGAAGACTACTTCAGTTTCTATCTCCTCAGGGTTTTTCCAGCAGAACACCTCCTGATCTACTGAATCTATACATGGTTTATGAAACACATAAGCATTATGAATGAAGTAACAGAAAAACTGAGGTTAGCTCCATTTATGACTCAGCAACAGTTCAACCTAGAATAGCAAAATGCTTAGCATAGGAGACTGTGAGACTTACCTAGTCTTGTAGAAACACTCTACTGGAGTAGAAGGCCCGCTATGCTTCCCATCTAGTGGGCGCTTATGATCACAAGCTGAAAATGCATGGTAACACCAGTGCATCTTCCTTTGTTGGAGCTGGAGGTACCTCTGCTGGTGCAGACTTCCTCGGGCTACATCTGACCCCTGAAGTGGATTAGAGGGCATACAGAGGTCATGCTGTCCAGGGGCAGGCATTCTGAGCAACTGATTTCCCACTGTTTGTTAGAAATTTTGAAAATTACAAATGATAAAATAGGGAACATTCCTGTTCAGTCAAAAATCCTTAGCTGTAAATATTTGCCTTCAGAAGGTCATTGTTAAATTTGGTTTCTGTGTGAACTTTTTCTCTCAATGTATTAAAACAATTCTTACTTGATTTCTTTGTGCCTTTTTTCCTCCCCCTGGTTCCCTCACTCCTTTCATTAATCATTATTCTGGACTCCTTCTAACTGAACCACCATCATTCTGACTTATTGATATTTTTATGATTTCACTCTGACCCAAGCTCCTTGTGCTTCTTATTCCTTTTGCTTTCCAGTACTCAGATTCCAGTCCTCCTTGCCTTTACTCCTACTCTCCTCCTGCCATGCTTTGCTTGTATTAAAGGCCTGCTAAGATAAGTTGTGGATTCAAGAGATGCTGCTTTAGTATGACATTCTTTCTCCTTCATTCAGCTCTGGTGGTTACTAATGGTTATGAATGTCTATGCAGAGTAAGTATTAATAAAAAGCATGTAGTGGGAAAAAAAAAAACAAACCCTTGCACTTAACCCCCTAAAAAACTTCTACTTCTATCTTTTGCTGTACTGGGGCTTAAGTGATAATTTTGAAAAAAGGCTTTATTTTAATTATTTTTTTTAGTTGTTTCTGATTCCTGACAGTCTCCCATGTAGATAAACTAACTAGATTATTCTGTGCTTTTTTTTTCTTGTTATACACAATAGAAAATTAATAGCAAAGTTTCAGATTAGGAGAGCATACCTGTGTGAGTTCTGGAGACCCAGAGCACAGGCCAGTGCTGTGTAAGGAGCCGCAAAGGATTAGATTGCAGCAACCTGATCTAGTATATTGAAATGCTCAGATAAGCCCTTTACAGGTGCCCTGAGATTGCTTTGGTCATGAGAGGTGCAAAGCATGTTTGACTGTGATGAAATCAGTGTCTGGGACTTGGGAAGAGAAGGAAAGAATGTGACATAGGCATAATTAAGTAATTCCACAGTAAAATAGGATTTGACAATATTTGGCCAGATGACTTGTTCTTAGCAGTGATTCTCGGAACTGAGTGCTTCTGAATGCAATCTTCTTCCATAATGTGTCTGGGCCATTATGCAATGCCAGTTGAGGGGTTAGGGGTCTTGGGAAGGAATTTTAATGGAATCGATGCTATCCAAGAGTGCGAGCATTTCTTCTGCCCAGTCAGTGAATTCTTCTGATAGGCCCGTCAGAGAAATGTGGGCGTACATAACATCATACCGATGTTGACGCACCTTATTTATGAAGCACCACTTTCACATCCCTGTCCAGTTTTCTTCTCACTCTATGTCCTGTGCTATGGAAATATCTTTAGAAAATGGAAGTAGAACACTGCTGTGCTTTACAGGATAACAACCACATTTGCAGAAGAGATGGAAGTAGATGCAGGCAGGTTCTGTATCATCTATATGATTTTGTATAGCTTGTGTATGTTGGGATGAGTGTTCAAGAAAGCTTTGGTTCTGACTGTCACCCTCCTCTCCATCCTGGAGAACGCAGTGTGGCTGCAGAATTGTCTTCTACTTTGCCTGTGCATTGGGACTATTTAATTCCTGATGCTACCTTCCAAGATAGAATCTACATGGGGATGTGTGGGGTAATGAATGTGCTCACTGAATTTGATATTTAGCTCTGTGTGACATTGTCTTTATTTTGTGCTTCATAACTATGTAACTTCAACTGTTAAATCAAAATCTTAGGGGAATCATTGAATGTGAACACATTTAAAGCTAATTTAAGGTTGTAAGATCTATAGTCAGCAAAGCTTGCTTTAAGCTAATTGTCCATGGTAGTGCCAGGGATAGAAAGTTGACTCAAGATACAAAGTAATTTATTTTAATTTAGATAATATTATAAAACAAGGGGAGACTACAAGGGTGCCAAGATGTAAACCAGCCAAAAATTAGAATATATGCCTTTGCACGTTTTTGGGGTGTCAGGGAAAGAAGTTGATTCTCTTATTCCTCACAGTGAGATATAACTTTACGAAGGTGATAATTCAGTCATTTAAAAAATCAGGGCTTACCATATGAACCTTTAATTTACAATGGGCTTGAGGGAAGCCAAATAATTTAAGTTTTTCAGCAGTAAATAAAATGGGAGGAAATACTTTTTGCTTGTGAAATGGTTCTAGAGGCTTTTCTTCTGCGAGGATGACAAACAAACATGTTGTTTGTGGAAACAAGCAACAGTTTCCAGGACAGTTACCAATGATGTGGAGAAATAAAAAAGGGCTTGCTAAAATTTCCAGGAATATGCACAGCACCTTATTTAGGCAAATTCCGGTTAGTCAATCATGCCTTGACTGAATAAAGTATGAACAAAAGTGTACATCCCTTACCTGACGTAAGGAAAAAGGCATATATACCAGACAAGATTTATTCAGTTCCAGCTTCCACTTTTAATTAGCACATAACTATTTTTTTCCACAGTGAGATGTACATATTTTTTTCATGAGTCATTGGAGGATTCACCTTTTTGAAAACACTCTATCTGTATCAAAGCTTAAAGACCATTATAACAGTTTCAGAAGACTGAATTTTAAAACTATTTAAGCAAATACAGATGTATAATATTTTGTGCCTTTACTAAAAGGTGCACAGACCAGTTTAAAGTATTATCATCAGCGAATCAACATCAACATCTACTGAGTTTTCCAGTCCTAATTAGAATGAAGAGTTTGCTACAGAATGCAACTGAGCCATCACAAACATGTTTGAAAAACCAAAATTTGACAGAACTATGTGATATGGTAACAATTTAATGCTTTGAATATTTCATCTTTCAGGTGAAATATTGTACTGCTATGTTCAAATAAGGAAGCAAAAAATTTTACAGGGCAAATTATTGACAACTTCGTATGACTTGGCACTCGTCGTAGGCATTCATTTGCTCTTTGAAGTCATGCAAGCAGGTTTCTCAGTCCTCAGGCTGAGAAAAGTCTAGTTGTAAAATAAAGTTTTTGTATGAGTTTAAAGAGTTGATTCATGAAGCCAGTGAAAATTGAGATTTAAAAAAATTAATGAGTATCTGAAATAGTCCTCAGCCCTTACTAGAGCCACATCCTAAGGAAAAGGACAAAGTGCTTTTGTAGAAGCTAAAACATTTGTTTTTGAGGCACCCAGAATCATCATTTCCATATTGCAAAGTCCTTGTCTTCATTCCCAGGTGTTTTAACCTACATTTGGGTAACAAATCCCAGCTGTTGCAGTGGTTGAGAAGGTAGGCCTAACTTGTGTTGTCAGCTCTCTCAGCTGTTTTGTAGCTCTTGCTGATTTAAGTGGATTTGTTTTCAGGCTCAGAAAAGTATTACATAGAGTCAGATGAAGGACTAAGACTGTCATGGATATAACCAAACCATGCATGCTGTAGTGTTATGTCTCTTCCAAAGTCTGTTTTTTACTAGCTGCAGATTTGTGCAAACCCTTCATCACACAGGTTGCTGGCAGCTCTGGAGAAAAGAAAAATTGTTTACTTCTTCTGAAGCTTTCTTAGTGACCTGAAAATTCACAAAATTTAAGTATTTTACTAAAATGACATCTAAGCATTTTCTGAGACGTATTCATAACTAAGATATATGGGCATTTCAAAATGAACAGCTGTTTCAAATAATATCAAAGGATTTAAACTTGAAGATTTGATGGATGCAAATGGCTGAAACACATCAATTAAAAGTTTTTGTTCCATTTAATCTTATTTATTTATTGTCTGGAACAGTTTTAGCCAAAAAATTCCTGTCAGCTTGAAATACCATTGTCCCATTTGGCAGCAGCTTTTTGCTATGCCAGACCAAGAAACTAGACTTTATAATTCAGGTTCTTGAGAAATCAGTGAAATGAAATCTGCATCTATCTCAGTTGTAACCTCTTCTATTTAACTGCATATTACTTTCCTGCTATAGGGTGATCGAGCATCTAGAGTGTTTCTGGTGTCCTATACTTTCAGAAATCTCACCCAGACACTGTTGCCTCTTGACTCGGAGTGAAGCTAAAAGCAAACTTCTTGCAGTTGTTGTTCTACTATATTGCTATAAAACCACACATCAAGAAAACCTACTGAAGATGCACTGTCTTTGCTACAGTGAATAATAAAAAATTTTTAAAAATATTTTTACCTGTCATATTGTTATCATTTGTTTTGTTTTTTTTTTATGGCTGCTTACATTGCTATCCCTCATATTCCTTTTATAATTAAGTATTTAAAATTGAAATAGTGATTTCTGTATGTGTATAAATTACCCCATCTGAGAGTGATAATAAGCTGGTGTTGCTTATATTACTCATTTCACACTCATGCATCTTTACTGATAGACAAGTAACACTACAATTTCTATGTGTGGAAAAGTATAAATCAGAAATTTTTTTTTTGCAAAGCAAATTATCAGTCTTTTAACAATGGAGGACCATATTTTCCTCTAGTGCTGCAGGGATTTTCTTACAATGTAACACGCTGTGGATTGGGATCTGAAAACTTGTGAAAGGAAATAGGTTGTGTTTAAGGCCAAAATAATTTTTCATGGAAACTCTGCAAATAAACCCAGATACAATTTGTATGTGTGTGTGTGTGTATATACATATCAATTAGATCCACTAATTGATGCCATAGCAAAGTATCAGGAATTAAATGAATTACAAAAAAAAACCCTGTTAATCACCACAGTTCTTAAGTACAAATTATTAATTCCCATTTATAGGAAAATACCTACAAGAGCTACTGAAAAAAACACAGTATTAATTTTCATTCTCCATAAAAACTCAAAGGGAATTCCCCGCCAGTTTCTTAAGAGAAGGCCAATCCCTTCCCAAATGGGATCATATGAAAAATTCTTAAGACAAATTTGTTTTCAGATGTGTTCTTTCCCAGAGAATTATATTAGTTTAAATACAGGAAAGATTCTTTGGAAGTCTTCAAGTCTCTGTGAGTCAGACGTCTGCAGGTTGTATTGTGCCAGATTTGACGTCAAATAAAAATCTAATGGGGTTTTCCATTAGCCTTCCTAATGGAGATTCAATGGGATCTTACTGCGTAAAATAACTGGATTCTGTCTGAATCACCAGGATTAGCATTAAAAATCTAATTTCGTTAACTGGTTTGTTAAAACACATTTTTAAAGGCTCAAAATGTTGCAAAAAAGGAAGATATTAGTATACAGCAATATTAATTCTGAAATGTTTCACAACTTAATAAAATGTAAGTGCACAACAGACAAAGTCACTCCTATGGTTAGTCTACACTAGTCTTTGTGGTGATGGCAAGCACCTATTACTCCTCTCTTTAAAACTGAGTACATCTGCTCTCTAAGAGTGGGGTGTGCTGTTGCAAGTACAGTTGTTATTGCTGGTTGGAAATTTACTGAGGAAGCAAGGAAGTGTTGCCTCATGGCTGGGTTTGGCAGTTCCTCCCTGCAGTTGGGGGTGCAGGGAGCTCTATGGCCTTGGCCATGGGTGGCCTCTTAACAAATTTGCCCTAGGACCAGCATCCTTGGGTGACCCCTGCAGCTCCTTTATAAAACTTATATTTTTGTCAGTTTTACTGAGTTGCTAAAACATTCAGGGAGCTTCCAGCTCTTGAGGATTTTTGGTCTTGCTGTATTTATTTTTTCTTTAGATTTTTGTCCTATTTGGGCTGAAACCAATTTCAAGAATTCTTATTTTCCTACAGACTGGCAATCCAGCTTCTTTGGCTAGCCACAGTTGTTCTCTAACCTGTCTCCCACACTACTATACATTCTTGAGCAGAGCTGTTGTCTTCAGCTGAAAGTGAAAAAATGAAGGTGTAGGCACAATAATTTGGCTTTGGGACATTCCCCTTTTTGCCCATTCTTCAGTAAATAATAATTTCAAATATACAGAATTAAGTTCATGCTTGCAAGATTATTAAGTGCCATCCTAGAAGTGTGTGCCAGCTTGCCCTTAACCCTTCTGCTCTGTGTCCTGAGAGGGACTAGACCTCGAGGTTTCTGGTTACTAAGTTATGCAAGCAGTAGGCTTCTTGGGGAAAGTGCAAAGCACATTACTTCTGTGCTTCTGTAAGACCTCCCCAGAAGGACTTGCTAGAGCATGAAGACAGACTTTAAACTATATTCAGGGAACAAATCAAACAGTCCCTAGCTTGGAAGTGGCCACAGCAAGTCCAACAGGTCTTCATCTGCAGGTCCATACCAGGCTAAGATTGGCCAGTGTAGATGAGAAGGAAAGAAAGCATTATGAGGAGCTGAAAGATAACAGTAGAGGAGCAGCTCAGGAAGAGTCAAGAACACTGGAAGTCTGTAGTTAGGTGAAATGGTAAAAGCCATAAGTCCATTATTCAAAGATCTTTTTAGGACAGGCTTAGGAATTTGTCCAAAGAGGAAGAAATGAAAGAGTAGAGATCAAAATAGTAGCTGAATAATTGAGAACTGCTACATTTAGCCCATTCTTGTGGGAAACAGCAGAGTAATGGGAGTATGGAATTTTAAGTCATGGTTAATATAATGTTATCCGTATAATGTGGAGCTTGTTTTTACATGAGAGGAGTAGATTTCTTCTCAGCTGGGAGCCAGAGTCATGGTTTCTGCCTTTGCCACATTGTTCTGAAAAATCATCTCAAACAGTTTTTATTAAATGCTGCTGTCTGGTTTACAGGGACAAACCTGTGGTAGATTGCAGTGACTGGCCTCTTAACTCTGCCCATCTATGGTGCTCTATGGTGCTCTATGGTGCTCTGGGCATGCTCTGCCATGCCCAGACAGGAAAAGGAATATTGCATATGTTACTAACAACTCCTTTTTTCCAGATAAGGAAAAGTCACCCATTTTTTCCCTGCATTCTTGGCAGCTTGTAGTTGAGAATTTTTCATAAAAAAGAAACTGAAAATGGTCCTGGGGATTACTGGGTGGAGAAATTTCCCATGTCTGCCTTAGCAACTCACCAGCTCCCTCCTTTTCTCAATAAGCCTCTCAGTTATAAACAATATAAATAGATCCTTTGTCTCATAGCACCCACAGTTGCAGGCTAAACACAGAGGAGCACAAAAGTGAGGTGAAGTCAGTGAGATTCTTCATGGCATGAATCATGTTGAATTTGGCTTGCTCCCATAAGTATATATTAGCAGAGAAGTCTGTCACCTGAACGAGGTTAAATCATGCTGGAATACGTGATAGCAAGAGAAGCAGTATAGAAGCAGTACATTGTACATAAAGTGTATTTTCATGTGGTTATGGTTTGTTGTGTTGTGAGTCAAATTGTCGATGATCTTGTTAGGTAATCTGCTGGGGAACAGTGGTATGTGGAACTGCTCTCTCCTGCCATGCTCCCGCTTGAGCAATTGCCAAGTGAAAGATGGGCATGATACAAATTGATGGGGCTGCTTACGGAGTTATGTTCCTAGAAAGGAACAGTGTGGGCACCAGCAGGCAGGACGAGTACAGATCCATTTTATCAGTTGCCCAAATGCAACATTAGATACAGACACTGGTAACATCTACATTTAGGAAAATGAGAACAATTACACTAATCCAGGAGTACTGGTGTTCACCCAGCTCTTACTCCTATGCTCTGCGTGTGCCTGTGCATCTATGTCTCTCATTGCTCCACTATCACAGTGTGTGGATAGATAACAGCTTTCACATGACTGGGGGACCAATACACTGGAGAAGACCACAGCACATCCCAGAACAAAAATAGTCTCTGTCACAGGCTTCCTAAGTTCACTGGATTGCCTGTTATAATTCAGACTTGGTTCCCCCTGCAAAATGCAGATTTACAGAACAGCTCTGCTTCAGAGGGTTACATGAGGATAAATGCATTCAAGGTTTATAAGCCACCCAGGTGATGTGTGCTGGTTTTGGCTGGGATAGAGTCAATTTTCTTCACAGTAGTTAGTATGGGGCTATGTTTTGGATTTGTGCTGGAAACAGTGTTGATACAGAGTTTTTGCTATTGCTGAGCAGTGCTTACACAGAGTCAAGGCCTTTTCTGCTTCTCACGCCAGCCCATCAGTGAGTAGGGTGGGGGTACACAAGAAGCTGCGAGGGGACACAGCTGGGACAGCTGACCCA